>BHFT01040432.1:0-27604 GCA_004320025.1 Laticauda laticaudata
CCCCATCCTTCCCCCCTCCGCCCTTCCCCCCGCTATTTTGCATGTTTAATATGGGCCTTAATTTGGGGGGAGGGGCTTAATTTGATTTTATGCCAGTAAAACATGGTGGGGCTTCCTATCGGTGGAGGCCGTATTGTTGTAGAAATACGGTAGTTTTGATAGAATATTTTGATAGAATATTTTGCTAGTTTTGATAGTATAATGTTTACACAAATGAATTTACAATAAAATGTAATTATTTGATAAGCAATAAAGACTGCACTGGGATTATAAAGACAGATCTGGATTTCAAAGTATTGTTATGTATTAAAATTTCAGATGAAACAAGCTGTGGAAGAATCACGTAAGAAGAAAAAGGAATTATCTGTTTTTGTATCAGCTACTGAGAGAATTCCAGTAATCCACTCGGTAAGCTATCTTCAGACTGGGTTTCTTCCCTTAATAAGTGCAGGGAATAAAAATATGGAATAAGAGGTAAACTTGCAAGTCATGTGTTTCAAAAGTATGATTCCACTAAAGTCAATATTTATGGGAAACAGGAAATTTGTGCAAGTGTTTAACACACAATGAAGATAATGCTATTAATTAAAATTAATGCTATTAATTTTAGCATTAATTTTAATTAAAATGCTATTGAAATGTGAGCATATTTAAAATATGCCAGTAGCCTATAAAATAATGTATTTTTATGAACCTGCTAAACATGGAGTAGTTAAAATTATTGTGACATACACACCTAGCGTATTTCTTCAGCTAAAAGCTGAAGTCTTAATTAGATAAACATCTGCCTTCCTGATGGTATATAATCGGGAGACAGGTGTTTAATTGAGGCTATTTAAGAAGGTTGTTAATTACACTTTGCATCTTAGTCCTTATCCTAACTTGGATTGAAAGGCAACAATTTATCTCTTGTGTATTTATTCAAACATGGAATTATAAAATGTAACTGATTACAGATAGTCCTCAATTTACGACCACAGTTGAGCCCAAAATTTCCAATGCTAAGCAAGACAGTTGTCAAGTGAGTTGTGCCCCATTTTATAAACTTTCTTACCACAGTTGTTAAGTGAATCAGTGCAGTTAAGTTAGTAACATGTTTGTTAGGTGAATCTGGCTTCCTCATTGACTTTGCTTGTCAGAAGGTCACGAAAGAAAATCACATGACACCAGAATACTTCAACTGTCATAAGTATATGCCAGTTCCCAAGTGTCTGAATTTTGATCATGTAATCATGAGGATGCTGCACAATCGTAAGTGTGAAAAATGGTCATAAGTCACTTTTTTTTCAGTACTGTTACAACTCTAAACAGCCACTAAACGAATGGTTGTAAACCATAGACTAGATGTATGTGTAGGAACAATTGTCAAATAATACAGGAACAAAAATAAAGATGCTAATGGCCTCTTTATTTATGGAGTTCTAGGATGGATAACATTACATTCTTTAAGATAGCACATCAAAACTTGATAATTCCTATTCTGATATATTTGTCAGCTGTTCAAATGTAAGATTTGTTGCTGTCTGTATGTCTTGCAAGTTTTAAGGATGTGTATTTGAAGAGTCAGCCATAAATATGAATCTGTGAGGCCCCAAACTAAGAATTATAGATGGCAATTCTTCAGTGCTAAGTTCTTTACTGTTTCATACCTATAGATAAAATGTTGTGAGGCTTAAAACTCCATTATCTGCATCTATAGTATACTGTGTAACTATTAGGGAGTAGCTATCTTCATCTTCTTTCTCTCACACATAATTTCTGGGCTGAGTTTTCCTCTTCTTTGGAATGCAAAGAATGCATTCCTGTGGATTCACTTTCTCACTACATTCCATTACATAATTTTTGACAAATCTGCTAATTCAACAAAAACAATGATGTTGGATTCTTTATTAAGTGGATTCACTAAAGCCAGACTACTTTTTTTTTTGCAAATAATTTTTGTTTTCCACCAGTCATTTTTATTGTTTTCCACCACCAGTTGAAAATCATACATTTTCAGCAGCATTTTGCATTGATATACAATTCTATTATATATTTTCTATCATCTATTCATATACCTCACCAATAATTATTCTTACTTATGTTTGTTATTACCATGTTTCTCCAACAATATGGCCTCCACCAATAGGAAGGCCCAGCATGATTTCTAGACATGAGGTGAAATTAAGCCCCGCCCCCTAAATTTAGGCCTATTAAAACCATGCGTTTCCCCGCCATTTCTCACATCGTTCGTTAGAAACTTCATGAGGTGAAGAGAAATGGGGGAAAGGGCGGGTGTGGGGGGAAGGGCGGGTAATGGGGTGGGAGAAACTTGCCTTATAGGAGTGCCCTGCAGGTAGCCTAGGCCAGAATACCCTGATAGCCGATAGAAAGCTTTCTTGTAAGGCAGAAGCACCAAGCCACTTCAATCGGTCTGGTAGAAGCGGCCTCCGACGCGAGCGCACACACGCACTCCCCTCACCATGAGGCCGCTTTATCGGCCAATCGAGAAGTCCCCTTGAGGACACAGTTCCTAGCTCTTCGGGGCGATGCGTGGCTCCCTGTCCCCTTCACCATTTAAGGGCAAGTCCTTTTCCGGCGATTAAGCCTCCCTCAAGTGTGGTCAACAGTCCACTTCGATCAGCCGGTAGAAGTGGCCTGGGGCGGGTTGGCACACATACACTCCTCTTGCCAGAGGACCGCTTCTAATCTGCCGATCCGAAGCTCCCTTGAGGACACAGTCCCCAGCTGCTTTGGGGCGAGCATGCTGCACCAGTCCCCTCGCTTTAGGGCAGTCTCTTCTCCGGCGATTGGAGCTCCCCAAGTCGGTCAACAGTCCACTTCGATTGGCGGTAGAAGCGGGCCAGGGGATGAGCGCACACACAACACCCCTCACCGCGAGGCTGCTCCTATCAGCCGACCAAAAGCTCCCTTGAGGGACACAGTCTCCAGCTGCTTCGGGGCGAGGCATGCTGCCTGTCCCTCACCTTTTGGGCTGCCTCTTCCAGCGATTGGAGCCCCCAAGTGCGTCAACAGTCCACTTAGATCGCCGGTAGAAGCGGCGAGGGGAGTGTGTGTGTGTGCGCTCGCCCCAGCCCTTTCTACCGGCCGCACTTGGGAGCTCCAATCGCTGGAAGAGACTTCCTAAAGGTGAGAGAGACAGGCTAGCACGCATCGCCCGAAGCAGCTGGGGACTGTGTCCTCCAAGGGAGCTAGCTTTTCGATTGGCAGATAGAAGCGCCTCGCGGCGAGAGGAGTGTGTGTGTGCGCTCGCCCCTGGCCGCTTCTACCAGCCATCGAAGTGAGCCTGTTGACCACACCTTGGGAGCTCCAAATTGCCGGAAAAGAGACTGCCCTAAAGTGAGGGACAGGCAGCCACGCATCGCCCTGAAGCAGCTGGGACTGTGTCCTTCAGGGAGCTTTCAATTGGCCGATAGAAGCAAGCCTGCAAGTGAGGGGAAGTGTTGGTGTGTGCATGCCGCTCACCCCAGCCACTTCTACCGGCCAATGGAAGTGACTGTTGACCACACTTGGGGGACTGCCAATAGCCAGAAAGAGACTGCCCTAAAAGGCGAGGGACTGGTGCATGCCATGCATCGCCCCGAAGCAGCTGGGACTGTGTCCTCAAGGGAGCTTGTCGATCCGGCAGATACTGTAGAAGCGACCTCGCGCGAGGGGAAAGTGTGTGTGCACTCGCCGCCAGCGCTTCTACCCGCCGATCGAAGTGACTGTTGGACCGCACTTGGGGAGCTTCAATTCGCCGGAAAAAGACTGCCCTGAAGTCTCTTGGTTGGACTGCACTTGGTGGGGAAGAAATTAAGTCACCCCCGAAAAGACGGCCTAGCCATTTTTTCCGGGGGTCAAGAAAAATAAGGCCCTGGCCTTATTTTGTGAGCAAAACACGGTAAATATTTATCCTTGATCTATTTACATATCTACAATCTTTATATATTTCTTAAGGGTTCTTCCTGTGTAATCTTCACCTTTCATTCCTTGTCTTTATTTCTAACCATTCGTACGATCTAGTCAAAATTGGAATAATAATTGGATTCTCTTTTCCTTCATTTTTTAATGTAAGCAGGTATCCTTTCTGCTCAATCTGTTATTTTTGTACAAAATTCTTCTGTTGGAACATTGGGCTCTTTCCACATTGTGCATAAACTATTCTAGCTGCTGTTAGAATATGTAATAGATTATGTATTTTATCTTTTTTGGATATTGGTCTTTGATATCCCTAATAAAAGGGAGTTCTTGTCTGAGTTCAATTTGATATCCCATAATTTTCTTGTATCAGTCTTTGATTTTGATCATAGATCCTGGCCTTGGGCATAAGCACACATGTGGTTAAAAGTACCATTCAAACTTGTGTGCTTCCAACATTTTGGGCTGTATTTGGGCATATCCTGGCAAATCTTGCCAAGGGTTAAGTGGCATCCAAAAAACATTTTGTACTAAAATTTTTCTTTTATATGTTGAGGCTGTTGTTAATTTAAATTTATGTTCCTAATTTTTTCCCGCGGTGCTTGTAAATCTTATACTATAACCGAAATCCAGGCCCATGCTGTCATAGTATTCTAACCGTTTCTTTCTTCTATTTTAAAAGTCTAACAGGTATCTATTCTATATGTTTTGGATATAAAATTTTTTGTTCCGGTCCAAATTAAAATTTTGTGTAATTGATTTTGGCCCAGCATGTTCCTAATACCAAATTTCTTCTGAGGTTCTGTTGTGTATCTGTTTTGAATTGAAATATGGCCGACCGATCGATTGTAATTTCCTGTTCTTAAGTTCTTGATTTGATTTTAGTTTCCCTTGGGTGTCTAATATTCATGTATTAATGTATCATTTTCCTAAGTCCATCTATTTGGGTGTAATCATGGCCTCCATTAGGTTGACATCAACATGTATTTTCAAATATATTTGTCCTTAATTTTCCTCCATGGCTTATTTGTGAATCTCTGTATTAAGTGTCTGTTAAAAAGGCATGTGTTTTTGCCTTTTTCTCTCCACAAGAATGCATGCCAACCTTCCTAGAGGTCATGACCTGTCTATGTTAATATTATTTTGTCTTTTTAATTACCCCGTCCTTACATCATTTAATATCACTGCCTGGTAATATAGTTACTTTTTAATAAGGTAGTCCACCATTCCATATAGTTTTTTCTGAGTGCAGAATTTCCCCCTTCTCATGGGCCTTACGCATCCTGCTATCAGATGCATTTTATAAAAAAAAGTGTAGACAAATATATGTGTTTAGACCCTAACCCTTCATTTCATATCAACGGACCAGCACCCAGGCTTCTTTACTTACAAAGTACAGATTAAAAAGTTTTTTTTATTTTTTTTTATTTTTTAATTTTTTTCAAAGTTTTTGCGGGTACTTACATTTGGGGGTATTTTTTTTTTGCTTTGGGGTTTTTTTTTTCCCAGCCTTTTTTTCCCCTTTAACCCCCCCCCCCCCGGGGGGGACGGGTATTATCTCACGTCATTGTGTAGGTTGTTGCTTTTAAAAGTATGGAGCACGTTTCAGCAGAATCTCATCTGTCATCATCAGCTTCTGTATTGATTCGTCTGTGGTCAGGCTATCAACAGCCGTTTAGTTTTTAAATTGAGGCTAAGCCTACTGTTGTGCCAGGATGGTTTTTTCTTCATCCTGATTGGTTGGGAGTCTGGTCTGGTTTATTGATCTTGGAGTTTGTTTGATTGGTGTTTCTGGCTTCTTTCTGTCTGTGTTTGTGGTTTGATTGGCTGACAACACTGTTGTCCTGTGTTGGAGCTTCAGTGCAGCTTGGCTTCGATGCAAAAGGATGCTATCATCTATTAGGTATCATCTATCTCAAATCTATCTATTAGCACATCCCCTGTGCTTCATGCCCGGCCATATACATTGGACAGACCAACAGAAGAATAAGTACCGCACCTGATGAACACAAAAATTCAGTAAAAAGCTGGAACACACCTCCTCACTAGAGTCCAACACATGAAAGCCACAGGTAATAACATCAACTTCAATGGCACCAAAACCCTAGCCACTATAGAAAACCTCAGCCACAGAAGCATCAGAGAAGCCATAGAGATTGAAAAAAGACCTGAAAGCATGAATAGAAGAGATGATTCCAGCAGACTGTCAATCATTTGGAAGCCTGCATCTCAAATAGAAAGATCTCCACACCAACAAGCCAGACAAACACCTGGGACACAAAGAGACTCCCTCTGATACTTCCAGCTCAAACAGCATCCCAACCAGGCACCCAGATGAAACCTAGCTTCCTTAATAGATAACAGCTGTCCTTTTACGCGAAGCCAAGCTGCACTGAAAGCCTCCAACACAGGAACAGAGTGTTGCCAGCCAATCAAAGCCACAAACAGACAGAAGAAACCAGAAACACCAAATCAAACAAACTCCAAGTCAATAAACACAGACCAAGACTCCCAACCAATCAGGATGTAAAAAAAAACCATCCTGGGACAGCAGTAGGCTAGCCTCAAATTTAAACTAATGGCTGTGATAGCCTGACCCACATATGAACTCAATACAGAAGCCTGATGATGGCAGATGAGATTCTGCTGAAACGTTGCTGCACTTTAAAAGCACTACAATGACATGGGATAATACCCGAAGGAAGCTGAACAGCACACACACACACACACACACATGCACATATATATATTCTTAAAAACTCAAGATTGATTTAAATTTATATCATGAATGTCTTGCCTACCACTAGAATTTTGTATCTAATGAACAAATCTTTCATTTTTGTAGCTTTTTTTTTTTTCAAATAATGCATTAAAAGGAAAAATAAGATTCAAAAGATTAGGAAGGAGATTTATGATAAAAACTAAGTGCTAGTTTTCTCTCCCCCCGTTTTCTATTCTTTCATTTGTTTTCATTATTTAAAGCTCTCTAAGTAGTTTTTATGTTAAAACAATGTACACCAGATACCATAATATAGTGTTTACTAAAACAGTATAAGGTATATGTTGTAATCTGAACAATATTTTCATAGACAGTTCTGAGTATGGTTTTCAGGTTCTTGATTAAAAATTAAAGACGAAAGTATATCACAATACTGAAAATCAGTAGGGTCAGTATTTCTTATTGAAGAAAGGACATATACACTGAAATCCCATTTCCGTGTGCTTAAACTTCATTCACGTCATATTGTTGAAAAATAATATCCTTGCATTTACATTAATTAACAATATATATTAGTATCTGGCCTCATGTGATAAGTTTTGACTTATGATGTTTTAATGGACTATAATGAACATTGATGTGTGGTGCATATAATAACATGCCAAAAAAGTAATATGTTGCACCTGACCTCCTATATTTAATTAAAAATATAATTTGAAAGTGGTTTTTTTAAAACCTAATGTATAAAAACCATTAAAAACCCTGAATACAGGGTTTAGAAGCAAGCTGTATGTGCTATCCCCAAATTAATTACAGAAAATTGCTATATAAAATTTTTAAGATGGCAGAATAGAGTGCAAGTCCAGGAGCAATTATAAGAGCAG
The DNA here is from genome assembly GCA_004320025.1 of Laticauda laticaudata. NCBI lineage: Eukaryota > Metazoa > Chordata > Lepidosauria > Squamata > Elapidae > Laticauda > Laticauda laticaudata. The sequence goes on from BHFT01040432.1 coordinate 7,504, forward strand.
GAAATTTATTTAACTATAATTTTGATGTATATTTACATTATTAATATTTATTGTACAGTGTTTAAGCATGTTATTTGGATTAGAGAAGCTATGTTCTTGGAAATGCCTTGAGGAGGGATAGCTTTTTTTCCTGCGATCCTCTAAAGAATAAAGCTTTATTATTACTATTAATAGCAGAAAGATCCTGGCATTCCTCAGGCCATACCTTGTTAATAAAGGCAAGGTAAGGAACAGAAATGTTGTAGTCCAATGGTTCTCAACCTTTTCTTCATCACACGGACCCCCTTTAAATACCATTTGTCGCCACCAACCATGGCCACGGACCCTCAAAACTTAACTCACAATTTAAATCATAACATTTTTTCAAGCCTTCACAGATCCCTTGTGATGACATCACAATTCCCCCCAGGCTTCCTTGAGAACCACTGTTGTAGCCAATTCCTTTAATTTTACAATTACACTTATGTCCATGTCTAATTGGAATTGTGTACTTTATCAATTATCTGTGTATTTATTTTTTATATGAGTCAACAACAACCTTATGGTCGTTTTAACCGTATTAAAATGGTAAGAGGGTACTTTTTATCTGTTTTATCAGCTCTGCCAATGCAATCAAAACTATGCTTTTCTTTCTTTTAGAGAGTAACTTGGTGGAATTCTGTTCTTTCCCCAGAGTTGCGTGTCTTGCATATACATCTGAATTGGCTGTTCTCAATATTTCTAAAGTATTTCTATAATAAATTGAAATAATGGAGCAGATTGGTTGAAGATTGGTTTGGTATTTGGATTCAAGAGCAAACTTGAATTTATGTATATCTCGGGGATTATTGTTTTATCTGCAATATTTTCTCCCTTTTGTTCCCTGAATAAAAGATTATATGCAGCTTGCTGAATGGTATACCATTCACATTCATCCACAGTTGTCATAGATTGAGCATCAGTTCACACAATTGGAAATGGGGAAATAATTTATACTGAGCACATGGTAACAAAATAGTATCTATATACATATTTTAAAATCTTTTTCTACAATAGAGGAAGCTTCCACATTTACTGAAATACACTCCACTGCACATTTCCCACCAAACAGGCATCACCATTTCTTAATAAGCACTATAAATGATAACTTGATAATAAGTTATTTAAACAACATTTAAACACACTTTTTAATGAGAGCAATGCTATTTCTGCATACCCTTGGTGAATGTGGGGATTATACGAAATGTTCGTTGTGGGTTCCAGTAGTTAGCCTCATGAAATATTTCTAGATAACTAGAATTTTATTGATAAAATGTTTCTAGATAATTTCCATTCAAACTATAGTTCTGCTAATCTATAGAATGTGGTTTCACCAATTCAGACATAGGTTCATTGGATCTGGTCAAAAATATTTTTATTAATCAATTAAAATGTATTTATGGTCCAAGACAAAACATGATAAAATTAGTATTTTTGCAAATGATATCCTTAATTGAATATCTTATAATTATTTATTTAATATAAGATGACTAGATGATCAAAAATCTAGGCATTTGGTCTTTCACAATAGCTTACAATATTAACTGGTCAAATAGTGAAATGATTGTAAATCCAATTGTATTCATTAGTTGTATTTAACAAAACAATGTTTGTAAAATTAAATGTGGATAAAAACAACCTAACATTGATCACATTTGTAATCCTTTTATAACATATATTTTACTGTAAGTTAATATTAAATTAATGGAAGTAAGATTTATTTATATCAAACAAAATATAATAAGTTGCAAATTTCCACTGAAGATTTTGAACCTCACTACATCAAGAAAATGTCTTTTCCTAAAGGCAAATATACGTATGAAGATCAGTGCAAGTAGTTGTTTTAAATATATTTATTGGTAGATGTGAACTGTTCAGTGATATTAATCTCTCTCATAACTGTATCTCTTCTTTCTTCAAATCTAGGCTTGGACATCTTTTGAAGTTTTATAAAAGAATGAACAAATACATACTATTTGTGTATTATAATGAGCTAATTAATTTTGGGCTGACTTTTAATTGTCACATTTAAGCAGCTTGGGATTTATCTGCAACCATATTAATTATTCATTCTTTCTGTTTGAGCAAACCACTGATTGTATTTTTTCCGCTCATGTTTGTATTCCAATCACATCTGTTTAAAAACCATTTACTTTTTATCCTAATTCTTCCATTTTACTGTAACCACATCTTAAGTTATCTTTTCTGCTTCACGTAAATTATTCTGACATGCCCAACTTTTATATAACAGTGGGTGGAAGCATACTCCTATACCTCGCTATTTTAAACACAGCTACGTCTTCGATATATTAATTTTCTAATTAGAAATATTTTGCAACTGTTTGAAGCAACTTCTTCCATGCCCTCATTTGTTCTTTTTGCCTTATACTATTTGGTTGCAATTAGAAAATTTATTGGTCTTTTATTGCTTTTTTAGACAGGACTCATATTCTTCTTGCATTCATTCTATTTTGCTGTAGTTCACTTCTTTGTTTTTCTTCCATATAATTTTTTCCCCTAATATCCATGTTTGATACTACCAAATAATGGTCTGTCCTATATTCAATTTGTCATTGCCCATGAATCCTTTACTAATCCTTTCCGCCTTTCATTATAAAAAAAATAATCCTCATGCTATTTAATCCATTCCTTTTCCATGTGCATGCCTGGAAAGACTATGATTCAATTATATATTTGAAACTGAATCTCCCCCTTTCCCAAAACAGACACTCAACCAATCATGACATTGATTCAGTTTCACATGTTTTGATATCTGTTTCTGTCCCATCTCATGCACTCATGTTGACTAGCACAATACATTTTTCTTCTGGTTCACATTAAGTTAGAATGCCCTCAAACTGTCTTCATTCTACCATTTTTCTCTATTCACTGGAGTATAACATACAACTTAAACCTACATAGATAGTATGATATGTATTTTTAAATGCATAGCCCCAGTGTGAGAAAAGTGGCAAATAAATTTAATAATAACAATAATAAATATATTGTACACCTTTCATTAATAATCCAACTGACCTAAATGCATACAGTAGATATTCATTAACACCATCTAAGAAGAATAAATTATCTTTATTTAGATTTCTTACACCTCCCTCCCTCCCTTAGTTTCACAGTCACACAGTTTATCTGTTTTCTCTTCCTCCCTCAAATTCATTCATTAATTCAAGTTCTAATCTATTTACTCACCTGACAATCAAAGTTAAAACTTAAATAAATTATTAGGTATATAGTTGTTTAGATATATTTAAAGTTTATTTTATGCTGTCTTGCCATATGCTAGTGGAGATAAAATTGAGATTCACAAGACATTTAAAATTTCTTCTAGTTTATATGTAAAATACCTTTATTTACAAAAACAATAATCAATAAATGGATAAAGAAAATGAATAGAAAAATAGTTTTCAGATAAACTAGATCAAATGTCTGTTTATATGCAAAATGCATGGTATCACTTTTTCTATTTATTTATTTATTAGATTTATTTGCCATCGTGGGGGATATCAATGTTGGCTAAGATGAGACAGGAATAATTTTTATTTGGAAATTCTAATCAAGTTTTTGTTGTAATATAGAGCTATTTGCATGTATATAAAGGCTAGTATTTGTTTCTATTTGATTTTGATTTGAAAAATAATATTTATTTACATTTAATTTGAAGGTTAATTACTTTCTTCCAGTTGTTTGCATAGCAGGTGGATTACTTTGTCAAGTACTTTGTTGTCCCAAAGGTCTCTCCAAACTGTTAAATTGTAATGGTAAAGTTAACACAATGGTTTCACCTGATAACCTGTCTGGTAATCAACAACTTCTTTAATATCCTTAGATAGAGATTAACTTCTGGAATTCCCATGACCATATATGTCCATTTGGAAATACAAATTTGGGTAGCATAAGGAGGTAAATACTTTTACTAATCCTTATAGCTGATACAGTGCCAATGTTAATTGTTTCTACTCTATTTAAAATTTCAGAGGAAGCCCTACTCCACAGATCTATCTGCACACTCTTTTTAAAACACATCTTGAGGGCAGTGAGAATATAGTTAAGAGACAGCTACAAAACTCAGCTATCTCATTAGTTGTAAATATCAACTTATCAAGTTTAACAAAAAAACACTAAAGAGTACTCAGAAAGTTCCAGTTTACTCCTATGGCTTCTATAACAGACAATGATTTGATGAAATTTGTTCACTTTTTTATGACTCAGTTTAATTTCATTCACTTTCAATTGTTTCTGAAAATGTAACAGTTTATATGTTGTTCCCTTTAAGAATATTTCAACTTTTGATCTAAATGTCAATTTGAAAGCAGGAATCATCATTTTTGATCTTTATGCAAAAAAATTCAGCAACATTTACACGGAGGAATTGGCATGTGCCTCTAGCAACCAGCTGCTTAAGCTTTGTGCATCTTGCTATTTAGAAAGTCAATTTATTTTTGTAAAACTTATGCACTTATATAAACGAATTTGAGACTGCGGCAAAATGAGACACTCTAATCAATTCAAACTCAGCAGTTGGCAGCTATTAATTGCCATTTACACACATTTAAATGCAAGACTTGTGATTGCTTTGATTCATAAAATGTTGAAGATGTTTTTTAATGTGAAAAGAAATCCTGCATTCATTTGGAATTAATGAATGATGTTCATTACTTTTTAAAAACATGAAGTCAAATTTCTGAAGTATTCAGCAGACCAAGCAGCTCTGCTTATAAATATGACATAGTAGCCGTGTAGTTTGTAATTTATAATGGATTTATTGACTGCAGAAATAGGATGATTATTGAAACAGCTTCTATTAATGAGATATTAATGGATTATTTTCTGAAAGGGCATTTTTAAAAAGTATGTAGCTGCTTAATATATTTGCACTGAGAACTAAGTAATACAGCATCTTTCCTATTTACTTTACTGTTGGCCCAGAAGCTGGGGAAATGAAGGATGATCTAGGGAAAGAATACATATTGGAATACAATGTTTTTATTTGCACAAAAGAATGTAAAAGAGAATAGCAGTGCTGTGGTAATTATTCACATGATAATGTCTCTGTGAAGGTGACATTCATAATATATATTATTAGCCTAGAAATTTGTATATGACTTAATCAGAACTAAATGTGGATTTGTATATGTAAAGGAAAGTCAGTTTGGTGTAGTAGTTAAAGCACCAGGCTAGAAACTAAGATATTGGAAATTTTAGTCCCACTTTAGGCATGAAAGCCATCTAATTGACTTTGGGTCAGCCAACTCCCTAAGTTCAATCCCCCTTACAGGATTGTTGTTGTGGAAAAAATAAGAGGAGGAAGGAATATTAGGTACATTTGTTGCCTTGAGTTATTTATTAATAAGTGGGATATAAATAAATCTTAAACAGTATTTTTGCATATATCAATTACAGTTAAATGAGATGGCAAAAAAAATCTGAATCTTCTTTACGCTTGTCATCCAACTCTTCCCTCTTCATCCATAATTCATAAATATAAAATGTTGTTATTGTTATTATTACTATACTACTATTATATTTATTAATTTTTACGACACCCCATAAGGTGATTTTATATATAAAATGGTATTTATTTAGTTTTCCATGTTTCTTTTGCTTCATTTTAATTCAATATGTTTGTGAGGAAGAGACTAGAAGGAAGAAGATATAAAGATGAAGGGCTATGCCTATTGTTTTCCATATGCAATCAAGTGTATTGTCCATTGAAATCTAATTGTACCATAACAATTACTTTGCATTGTGTTATCCATGAGACACATGGTTTTCAGGGATGCTGCCCTGCAGATAACCAAATGTGACATCTTATTTGTAAGGTTGGGGTCCAGTGAACAAATGGAATTACTTCTTCCATACCAATTTCCTTGTTCTGCAACAGCATCCCTGCCTGAGTAGCTTGATTCACTTGTTTGCTGATGGAGTTTCTTGGGCCAATGTTCTTGGTTTTTGTGTCTGGAGTTGTTCAGGAGTTCATGGCTACCATGGCCATCATGAACTTCTCCCAAATCATTGAAGGTTCAAAACAGGGTGGGGAGCTTTGGATTGTGTGATAGTGGTGATATAATTTGGAGTTGATATATGTTTCTGTTTATCTCTTGTTGTGAACAGTGTACTTGATGATTGCTTTGGAAGTGTCCCAACTTGTTCCACCAGCTGGGAAATGGGACATATTCCTCTGATCTGCCTCAGCTTCCTAATGAACTCTCAGCAGCCTAGATGCCATGGATCCTGGTATCTTTCTGCCTGTTCCTGGGGAGTAGATGGAATGGTGCTGAATTGATGATCTCTTTTGTCCAGGGCTAGTTCCAGTCAATATTTATGGGGGGAAGGGGAGAGATGGAAAAAGATTTCCCTTTTATGTCCTTGCATTGTGGGGTGCACATCTATGTTTGGAGTTCTCCTCCCTCCTATATGAGCCTAGTTAGTAAGATCATCCACAGGCAAAGGGCTAGATATCATCAGTAATCCTAATAGTACTCAACTATCCATCTCAGACATGGGCCTTCCAAATGAAGTTGTCAAGGTTTTTTCTCAGTGTCTGGATGTTAGAGGATCAGATGAAGGAAAACAGGTTCAGAATGAATGAGTGGTTGTGGACTGTGGGATCTCAGGTTGGGGACTTTCCATTTTTCATCCTGAAGGGGTTGCATTGCAATTTGGGGATTGTCTGACTCGCAACTCCTACCATAAGAACAGATGGTAGCCATAGCTCAGAGCTCCACTTGTGCCCCATTTAATGTGTTCCTCGATTGTTAGGCCTTGCTCATAGTTAATCATACCTTATTCATCTTATGTGCAGATTACTACAGTATACTCTTCATGGGGCTGTCCTTGGTGACTATTTGGGACTTCAGAGAGTTATTTAGTACAGGGTTATCAGTTTTGTGTTCTTTTATAAATGCAATTCAGAAGTGATCTTTCTTTTTAGTAGGTGAATCGCTCTCCTGAGAAATCTATATTCCTATGAGAAAAAACATGCATCAAACAGCAATTATTTAAGGCAAATAAATGATAAAAATTAAGGCAAGCCCTGCTCTGCTAGATGGTGATTATTGGTTAGTTTTCCTACCGGTCATCATCTTTTCACCCCCGCATGAATGACAGAATCTTGCACCCACATTGGAGTACAATTAACTATGACATCCAGAATTAGGCAGGGAACGTATGACCACTTAATAGCTTTTGTGTATTGTTATTGACTAGTCTGAATTATATACTGTTTGGTTTTTATTAAAGAAAGCTTAAAAATGGGACTTGCTTAGAAATGCTGACAAGACTTTTAATGTCATTATTTGAAAAACATAATGATTGAGTATGATCGCTATAAATAGATGAAGCATTTTAGTCATTTGCCATTGAAAGTCATTTAATAATTCCATGCTGAGTCCCTTTCAACAAATTTAATGAAAACCAGCATGATATTCTGACAGCTTCTATTGGATTTTTCTGCCATTTTTGTGTGCTCTGTTGCATGAGTGATTAATATAGCCTCTATTAAACTAGCATGAAAGGCTCTCCATCTTTCTTGTATCTCCCAAACTGACAGACCTTTTAGAGATTTTGTCCTCCAATTCCAATATCCTCTTAATTTTCCCCCCTCAATTGCCTGGGAAATGACATTGGTAAATAAGAATTTTTGAACTCTCTTCCTTACCTCTTCTAATAACAGGGCAAATTTTTTGGAGGCTATCTGAGCAACGAGTATTGATTTTCAACTTACTGTGAAATTGTTTTAATCAGAGAAGACCATTCTGAAATCCCCTTGATGAGCATGAGAGTAGCAGAGCTCTACATCATGTCATAATTTATTGATCTCCTTGGGTATGTGTAAGTGGCATTTTAAACTGGATTACTCCCACAATGAAATAGTTTTGTTGTTTGTTTTTACTTCTCCAAACTGTTTATTATTACAATTGATATCAAACAAGTTATGTTGCTCAATAAATCAACAAATATATATTGACTTGTACAGAATGTAAGATTATCGCATGTGTTTTTATTATTGATGTTACTTTTTGTGCCTCTCAACCTTTACACCAGGACACAACACTAAATCTTAGCTCTCAAGGTATTTCACCTTTTATTCAGCAATTGGTCTAACTTGTCAGAAGGCTTTTAGATGCAACTTAACTAGATTAGAATATTTATTGAAGACAAGAATGAAACCATGTAGACACCAAAGGATTTGACTTCTACAGTATAAAAGAATCAGAGTTTTAGATAAGTTTTGACTTAATGGATACTGGATGGTTCTCTTGATTTCTTGGGAAGCAGCTGATCTATATTTATGTAATGGCTCTCTGGAGCCCAGGGATTACTGGTTATTGCTTTGTGAGACTCAGTCTTTACATCACCTCTGAAAAACCATTTGAGAGAATAGAGGGCCCATTGAGTAATATACCAAGGCAGCAGAAGAGCTATAATATAATGGGAGATTGGATGCCATTGATGCAGATACCAAAGTGACTGCGTTTGGGGTACTTTGAATCCAAAGGATTCAGGTATGGACTAATGGTTTCCATCTTCAATTTCCCACCAAAATTATTTTCCAAAGTTTATTTTCATTTTTCTTGAAATTCTGCAGCATGGTTTACCTCCAGTGGAATTTTGTGAAATCATTACATGTATGTTCTTATTAAAAAACATTTTAGCTTGCTTTTAATTCCTATTGGTGTAGCAAATGCAGTTTTCTGCCTTACAACTCTATACCCTGTAGTAGGTGTTATTAGTACTTCACAGTGAATATTATGATAGAAAGTAAACTAAAAAGTAGTAAGAAATTCTGATTTTTGTAATCTTTGAAATAAAGAGGACCAATGTATAATAGTGACTGAGGTATTGAACAAAGACTAAAGAGTCCAGATTCAAGACTCAATTTGATTACAGCAGATCTCACTCTTATCAGTGAAGATTTGAAGATTCAGATGTTCTTAATTCAGAAGATATTTGTTGTAGGATTAATATTGAGGAAGACTCTCATTTATACTACTGTCAGAGAGAACCATGGATATAAGAATGTCAACGTTGTAGGATTACAGAGATCATTGCTGGCCAACCTATGCATAACATGTAATCCTTAAGTTTTTCTTGTAGCCTAAAACAGCTTGTGGGAAGGCTTGCCCACTTTTCCACAGTGTTTAGAGGATTGGCCTATTGAGCTGCGAGGAATAAATTGCTAGTAGCAGTGAGGAACCAGTGACCCTTATATATTGTTATAAAAGGTAAAGCCACTTGTACTGGAAACCAAGTTTTCAGGAGAGCAATCTCTGAAAGGAAAGCTCCTCTAAGTGACCCTTTTGTTGATGTGTGGTCTGTTGTTTCATTTGCACTTTCACATTTTGGCCTTCCTATGTGCATTATGCAGACCCATCCATTGTGTGTCATTCCTCCTATCTCCTCAGGCCTCCTCAAAATCTCACCAAGTTAAACTCAGCCCTTGTCTATTAAAATGCAGGAGAGTTGCTCAGATAAACGTTGATGGTGGCTATATCAGTCTTTATTTCTAGTTCATCAAGTATTTTCCTTTCCCCCTGTGATAGACAGAACTATATTGTACACCTTAGAGTATTACATTCAATAGGAATGTCCTTTGGGTGAAATAAATGCTAACTTGTCCATTAATAAGCAATTGTTCCCATAGTTGCTTATAATGATGGATGTGTTGCACTGACCCCTGACTACTGATTTAAGGAGCATTGACTGGCATCAGGGGAAATCCCTGATTCCAGAGTTCAGGCAACATAAATCAAAACAGTCAGATGTCATTAAATGCTCCCAATACCAAGAAGTTTAGCTGTAGGCAACAATGAATAGTTCTACTGAGGCCACTATTATATATCCCAAAGAGTTGTCATCTGACAGCTTTTACTGTTTGTGCCTTGCTTTTTGATAAATTGTTGGCTCTTGATAAAAACTAATTTTCAGATATTTCATGAGAGGATTCTTTTCCTGCAGCTGCTCCCACCAAGCTCAGACATGCAAGCTTAGGAATAGAACAATGCTTTTCAAATGTGAGGCTGCCTGTATGGTAGTGTCTTTGGGCTCATTTATGGTTGTGAAGGGAAAATTCACAGTGACAGTAATCTGTGCTTTTTGGACAGTGCTGTATGGAACTGAAAAGCAGCATTTCATGCCAGAAGAGGGGGTTTGGCAGTGGAGGAGGGAGACATTTCTATTACGGAGAACAGAGCAAGCATCAATATGGGGGGGGGGGAATCTNCAGAGCAAGCATCAATATGGGGGGGGGGGAATCTCACTACGCTGTAGTCTTATCTGTCCTGGAATATAAATTTGTCCAATTTGTAAGGTTTGGATTATATTTATGAATAGATCATTCTTTCTCACAGCATTTTTCCTCTTCTGGGAATACAAGAAAAGAGAAACAGAGATTATTCAAGAAAAGCTAAGCTTTTCGAAGGTCTCGTATCATTTTTTATTTTTCCTGTAGTCTTTTTTTGTACAGAACTGAGGGTGTTGGGATCAGTGTCAGTCACGTCATTTTATGGCAGTATATACTCATATGTTATTCTGGTCCATTGATTTTGTTCTGACAATAGTTTAAAAATGTATCTCAGAAATCTTCATGTTTTACTGTGCAGGACTTTTGGACAGATGTTCGATATACTTTTTTTTTTTTTTACATATCTTTCAGAAGTACCCCTGATATCCATAGGCAACAAATACTAATGCACATGGTTTAAATGCAACTTTTTTTTAGTTGTGTAGGGGCAGGGTGCCAATATGTAGTACTTATCCCTGTTGTGAATGGGGCTACAGTATCCCAAACTGAGCAGGTGTGTAGTTTGGAGATTTTCTCTCTCTCTTAGATTTTTGACTGAGATATTAGTCAGGAACAATTTTTGTGTCCATTGTGGTTGACACAGTGACTGCATTTCTTTTTGGGGAAAAATGCCTTAAAACTGTAGTTTTGCACTGGTAACTTCTAGGGTTAGTTAAAAAAAATGTTTCAGCGTTAACTAATTTGGAAATCACAACTGTCAGCAGTTAGGTTGTTCTGAAACTGTTTCTTAACATCACCACTTTTAAGATGTGTGGCCTCCCACTCCCAGATTTCCCCAGCCAGCATCTTAAAGTGGCTGAAGTTAAGAGATACAATTCTGGAAGAACACAGCATCCCCATTTTGCTTGTGCTAAAAGGATTGCAGAGTCTGCCAATTTGCTTCTGAGTGAATCATGGGTGTGCAGTGATTTGATCTGAAGATAAAAAAGGTAATTCAGAACATTGAAAATAGAAGGGCTTTTTTTGACAATTTGGTAAGCAGACTTGCTTTTTCTTAGAATCCTGCAGCGGCAAATTCACCTGTCTTTCACATGTACGTGAGTTCAAGTGACCTCCAATATATTAAGGGGGGTGGGGAATGGGTTCGATTTATAAGTTATTCTGAAAAGGAGCCACTCAGTTGGGTTCTTTCATTCCAGGTGGGGAAGGAAAGCAGATGAATTGTGATTTAAATAATGATTTAAAAATTCAAGACCTGACACGTAGATTCAATTTTTGAATTCAGTATTCATGTTCAGTGGAATCATTTTCTTTGCCATGATAGTAATAGAAATCACATGCCTAATTGTGCAAATGTTTGGGTTTTCATTGTTCCATTCTCTGCAAATTACCCCTGCCAACTGTCACATGTTTGAGCAATACTTAACATAAATTGAATTAGAATATGTGAACCCATCATCATATTTCTCATTTTTTCTACCTCTACTGCTCTTAAATATATTAGAATATGTTACATATATTAGAATATGAAGTGAGCTTCTTTACCCCATCAGAAATCACATTAACATTCCTTATATGCATTTTTCGTATCTTACAAATGTACTGTACAACTAGTCCTCACTAATCACAATTGGGACTGGTAACTTGGTCATTAAGCAGAAAATCACATTATTCCAATGGGCTTATGGTCTTTGCCTTTGGTTTTTAAGTGAAGTGATGCAGATGCTAAGTGAAAAATTATGTAACTATAATATATTTTTTCTTCCACTTTGTAGAAGATCATGTGACCGTGGGATATTGTTATAAATGTGAGGATTAGTTGCAAAGTTATTCTTTTAGTACTGTTGCAGCTTCGAATGGTTGCTACACGAGGCAATTGGTAAACAAAGTTTTTTTTATTTCCTCTGTTTTTCTGTATTCACGGAGGTATAATATTGGAAAACATTAATTACTGTAATCATTCCCTTGCTCTTTTAAGTGGAATAGTCCATTGCACTTATTTTGTTGCATGCATAAGCCAAACTTTTCTGGCAGTTTGAAACACCATAAAATATTAACTGTTTAGATAATCCCAACATTTCATACACAGTATTATTTTGTTATTCCAAAAGGAGATATTTACAAAGATTAAGTAGGCAGAATATGCCTGCTTTGTTTATCCAGTTGAAACTTTAAAAAAAAGTGAGTTGTTTGGGATTTTGTATCTTAAAATAACAAAGGAAGATATTAATTTGACAAAAAGGTGCAATCAATCAATTAATACTCTTATTTTCTCTGGAAGGGATAGCCAAGATAGAATATGTCTGCTAAAATCACATTTTGAGAATTTCCTTCATGGATTTATTTTCTTTACTAGAAGAAGCATTATTAGGAAAATCAGAACAACATTTAATTTCTTTCCCAGTAAAGATTAATTGTCCTAAATTCTTTAGACAATAATTAAATCTGAAGGCTCCCTTGAACATCAGTATCTCACACAATGTCATAAATTATTTTCCTAAATCTCATAAATTGGTAGTATCATTTTAGGACTTTTCTTGATTGGGAGACAAACTCTGCATGAGCAGATCTTGTGCCTGATTTTTCTGCAAAACCTGTGAAGTGGCATTTATAGTGGCCCTACAGGATTGTAGGTAGAAAGAAAAGTTAAGATCGTAGATATAGATAAATATTTAATGAATATACCTGTAGATTCCTGTTCACAATGTTACAAAGCTTCAGTAAAGGAATCACCACCTTGTTGGCAATGCACCTGAAGTCTGTTTTCCAATTCTGTTCTACGAAACTTACTTAGAAGATTTACCAGGATAGAGGGGTATTTTGAGATCTACTTACTACAGGCTTATTTTTTTAGGAAAACTGGTACAATTCACCACCTTTGTTTATTCCTTAATGGATCAGAGGAGAAAGGAAATATAACAAAATGTACTTAAGAATTAGTTCCTGATTAGAGGGAGATGACATGTCTTCCATGTGTATAAGAAATAATGAAGATTATGCTGTTATTAATGCTGGTATTTTGAAGTAAGTTCATTTCTTTTATTTGGAAAGAGAAAATACAGTTATTAAGAACATCTTTTGAAAAGATCAAAACTATGTGGTTGGGCTTAGTTTTTTTGGGAGGAAAATAAGGGGCGAAAATTGTGCCTCTGGCTACTAGCATCCATTGGTTTTCATCTGTCTAGCGTCCTGTTTGGAAACTGAAAAAGTATTTGCTGTGTGAGCAAGAAGGAGACAGCAAGGAACCTGGGTGTGGCTTAGCTCAACTATTCTGTACTAAAGTGGTGCTGTGAAACTAAAACTGAAACTCATCTCCTCTGCTTGTGTTTTGCATTTGGAACATATTTCTTTTCAGGTAGGCAGGGGGAGTAGAACTCCTTAGCATCAGAGCATGGTAATAATAATATACAAAACACTAATGATCTGATAGTCATTTCAAAAAATCCTTTCTTAGTGAGCACCTAGAAGCCAAGAGGAACATGCGTGCCAAATTTCAACTTTGTAGGCTTTTACAGTTCTGGAGATTTTGTGATGATGCGTGAGTGGTATTTCGCTTTTAATAAATATAGATAATTATTTTGTACATTTCTGCAACAGATGAACTTTCAAAATAAATGTCTTCACGCCTTAGCACTTTTTTCTTTTGGAAAACCAAATAGATTGCAGTTTTTGTTACATGTTGATTCTGAAAAATCATTCTCATTTCGTATTCCATAATAGTGCACTGGATTTTTTTTAAACTCTGTAATATTTTTTTGTGCATAAGTTTAATTTTTGAAGAAATACAAACATTCTAGAATTTGATGATATGTAACCTTGACCATTAAATATAGAAACATGTTAACAGTTTGAAACTTTTGCAATTTCAAAGACTATCTCCATAGTTTTTGCTGTTAGAGTTACCTTGATATATTAAGATGTAGTTTCTCAGGAATGCTTAATAATGTGGTGCTTTATGCAAACATTATAAAGCTTAATCCTATAAAACTTTAGTTTATATAAATAAGTCATGAGAGTTCTTCAGTGGTATTAATTAATGATAGTCTCCTTTATAAAGTACATCAAACTTCTTTCTTCCTTCTTCCTTCTTCCATGGGGACAATTAGTCCTCCAGATTTTGTGTGGCTATTTTAATAGTCTCTGAGATGGCTGGCTAGATATAACAATGGTAAATTCTCTTGCACTTTGCCATGCAACTGAAGCCTGGTTTGGGTTCATATATTCATATATTTGGATTTGTTGAGTTATAGTTGACTGAGATCACATGACAGCCCATGGTTTATAAACCCAAAATAGCTATGTTCATGAATTATGCTAAGCCAAAAGCACCTCCCCCCCCCCAACTCCACACTTATTTAGAATTAAATAGAAACAAATTACATGCCCTGTCTCAATTATCCATAGGTCATTTTCCATTGTGAGAAAGTACAGTATTACAAATATTCAATTTAAAAGTTGAACAGAAGGCAAGAAGTAGAGCTGAAACAAAACTATAAGATGTCATTTTAATTCAGTCCCAATCTAATCTGAAGTAGAATGATAGAGACCCTAAAATGTGCTTTTTCAATATTTTGAACAATTATTAAAGAGCCATTTGGGTATATGATGTTTTTTTAATATGTGCTGTTTCTATTGCTCTATTTTTATTACATAGGTGACTTTGCTTGTTCAATTTTAAATAAATATCTTCAGACTCAATAAATTGTTAATTATTCCCAGGTGCCATCAATAACCCAGTGAAGTTGGTAGAATCACTCTTGCAGTTGGTGCATTATCAAGATAGAATTCAGCCTTTGCTGACTGACCAGTTTTAAAAAACTACTTGAATGAGAGTCTACTTGAAAGCGCAGAACTATAGACGAGGTCATGCTGGCTGGGAGCTGAAATCCTCAAGTCTTAAAGTTGCCAAAGTTGGACACTCCTGGGCTAGGCTGAGGTTGAAAAATTTCATAGAAGGAACCACTGATGAATTATAATGCCAAGAGAATTAGATTAGATTAGATTAGATTCAACTTTATTGTCATTGCCATGGATACAGGCAACAAAATGTAGTTAGCATCCAACCAGAAGTGCAAAACAACAGTAAAATATAAATATATGTATGCAAATATGCAACGCATTTATGAATTTGTCGATGGAAAGCACAACAAAATGTATGTATATGAGCACAAAATGATAAGTGTGACTGCACATTTTTTTTTCTTTTCATGCTATTGTGAACAATAGTCCACAAGGCGTGACACTAAATATCAAGATCATGCATACAATGCTGTGCACTATACATGACAACTCATGGCCTAATCAAGGGTTCACATCAGCTTAAGAGAAGAATAATGACAAAAAAAAAAGTGGGGCCTAATAAATAATATACTATACAATCTGTAGAAGGTGTTGTGGACGCGACTCTGAATGACTGAGACCCTCTGTCACTAATCATGCCTACAATGTCCTTCTGGTAAGCTGTTCCAGACTCCTGACTGCAGTGTGTACAAAACTCCTGCCAGTTGAGTGTGTTCTGGACTTGGGTTCCACAAGAGCATGTCTCAGAGTTGACACACTAGAGCGAGTTGTTCTCTCATTGTATAAGGTGGGGGAACCAGCTTTTTCAGGTCTTGAGGCAGAGGTCCATCTGCATTTTGTACAGGGCAGCTGCAGCTGCAACTTGATGTCTTTGGTGAAGCGAAGGAATATTGAAGTTGGAGCGTGCTCGTCCTCATTTATTCCGATTATGCAATAGGCCTTCTTCTGTATACGATCAAGTAGTGGAAGTACTGTAGGAGATGCATTCAGCCAGCACAGAGAGGCGTATTCCATGGATACTTCTTATTCTGGGCCTTGTACACTGTGGCTCTCCCAGGGGCATCCAGTTTAGATGCTACCCTCCTAGAGAGCCAAGTCTCTGTCAGCTCGGACGAAAATGTCCTGATGTGCTTATTCCAGGTGAGCTTCTTGCTCAACCGTGATGCCGAGTATCTCCAGTTTCATTTACCTCGGTGATTTTTGTGTTCCAAAAGTGCAAGTTCTACCCTCGATGGTTGTTCTCTTTCCTTGATATAAGTTAGAGCCTTGCACTTGGCTGGCTCAAAAGACACCCTCCATTTATCAGCCCATTGCTTCTGTTTTTCCAGGTGTCTGTTTAGGCTGTGCATTAACTGGCTCCGCTTCTCCGCGTTCATATATGAACGTATACAACTGTACAAAATGTTTATGACACCATTGAATATAAGTACAGATGCACAGAGCAATTATACATAATAACATCATATATGGGGAAGCATCAGGCATATGTTGTGGGCATGACGAACTGAGGACTTCAGCAAGGAATCCACTGTGTGGTAAAAGCTGTCCGCTAGCCTGCTGATCTTAGACTGCAGGCACCTGAAACGCTCCTGCCCGAGAGAAGAAATAAACGTTTGTGTGGCTGGATGGAAGGGGTCTTAACGAAAACGTGCTGTGGGCTTTTTAACGTAGGACATAATTTCCTCTGAATGTCCACATGTAGGAAGTGGGAATCCATTAATTGTTGGTGTGTTCCAACAACGCACTATGTAATGCCCTTTTTTTCTTTTATTAGTGCAATTTCCAAATACAAACTGAGGATACACCTAATTAAGATGCGCTTGACTGTTGCAGCAGTAGAAATTAGTCAGAATAGCTGAGGGAGAGGTGATTCTTCCTCAGTAATCTCAGGAAAGAGTTCTTAATAAGACTAGTAGTGTTAATCTGCCAGAACAAGTCCTCAAAGAGGTGGATCCACAGGATCTTGAAGCTGGTAACACATTCTCCCATTCTCCCGTGATGTATAGGAGAGTGTATAGGAGATGTATAAAGGAGAGTGTGTGTAACCATTCTTTTTCCTGAAGTTCACAATGAGCTCTTTGGTCTTGTTGTATTAAGTAATAAATTATTGTCAGTGTACCACATAGCTAGGCACTGCACCTCCTCCCTGTACTCTGAACTGTTGTCATCGTTGATGAGTCCGATTACCATAGTATCATCTGCAAACTTGATAATGGTGTTAGAGCCATACACAGGCCTGCAGTCATAGGTGAAGAGAGAGAATAGGAAGGGGCTCAGCACACAGCCTTGGGGTACACCAGTACTCAGTGTGATAGTAGATGAAATGGAGTTATTGAACGTGACATGTTGTGGTCTATTTGTCAAAAAGTCCAGTATCCATAACAAAGAGTAGTGTTAAAACCAAGGTCACCAAGTTTAGTGATCAACCTGGAGGGAATGACTGTATTAAATGCTGAACTGAAGTCAGCAAACAGCATTCTAGCATTGGTATTCTTATTGTCCAGGTATGTTAAAGTGGTGTGTAATGCTATGGAAACAGCATCCTTGGTACTCCTGTTCATGACTGAGCTCAACTTGATTGAGATTTTCCTTTTATTTGATGCATTGGAACCTTTTGTGGGGATTTCCCTAGCTAAGAAAGTCCAAGCAGTTGCCATATATACATTTTACTGTGAAATAAATGGTACTATTTACATGTTTCCCTATGCATAATTGAGTTTATTTTAGAGTTCAATATTAAATGTGGGGACAAGATTTCGTAAAGTTAAAAAGGGACCCTATAGGACTGGGATGTCATAAAATAATGCTATGTACTTTGGGAAACCAGAAAAATAAATGCTTAATGAGGGCAAATTTAAATGCAAGATTAAAGTTATGGGCTCACTATGGGCTCAGGTAGCCCATACTTCAGAAAATTGAAGAAAAGAAAAAAAAATGATTGGCAGATTTTGTGGCAGGAACAAACAGCTGAAAACAACATGGGAAAAATTGAGTTTACAGAATAATAGAGTTGGAAGGGACCTTGTAGATCATCTAGTCCAACTCCCTGGAACATGTTTTTAATTCCTTCCCGTCATCCAGAGAAAAAAAGTGTCAGTGGAATAAAGTATCTTTAAAAAAAAATCACATTACCACCAATAAAACATATTCCAAAATGATGTATATGTAGATAATCTTGCAGTTTTTATCTTTTCAGAAAGAAAGGCTGTAAGTGAAGCCTTAATAATTCTTATTAAGGAAGCCCTTCTCGTCGATGGACCGGGGATTGTGACAGTCCGCAGCTTCGGTCTATGCTCTCATTTGAGAGCCCCAATCACTGTGATTAGGGGCTGAAGCTTCCTTGGACGGGCAGCGGAGTAAGGGGAAGCCACCAGCCAGGTTGAGGGTAGCCGCATCCTGCACCCCTCCCTGGGCTGGGCAACTTTTCCCCCTGAAGATGACCGAGGACTTCCCTCTGAAGAGGAGGACTTAGCTGGACTAAGATTTGTGCAGGTGAGAAGAAAGAGGTGGACAACATAAGAAGCGGGCAACTTGGCGCAACAATTAATTAAAATGTACCCCAGGATGGTATTTTAAGAATTTTAATGAAAGATTAAGAAAGCGGCAGATTTTTAAAGGGAAAGGAAAAAAAAGTGAAAATATCTTCGACAGCTGAGCAGGGCTTCGAACCAGGATTGGAAAAAGCCAGAACAAGATATCCAAACAAACTGAATTAAAATACATTGCTAACAAACAGGCACAATTTCAAGCTTGACTTAGGAGTTTTCAAAAAGAAGGGGGAAATATTTAAATTGAAGATTTTATTGGTTTGGAATACCGAGATTTGGAAAGCCCCGAACAATAAAACGGTGGTAAAAGTGAGGACATTGTATAACGGAGAGTGCCATCTGGTGGACAAAAATTTAAGCTGAAAAAAGGAAAGTTCCTGTTTCTCTATGAATCGGATCTGATACAATGAAAAGGAAATATTGAAACAATATAATAAGTACCGTAAAATGTGAAAATTGAATTAGAACAAAAGAAAAAATATGGATTGTTGGACTGATTGGTAATTTTGCTATAAACCTAGTTTGGGAATAGTTGTTAATCCAGAAAGTTTGAAGAAGAAAAAAGAAAAAGATTGGTGATTGGTGGATTTTAATGACTATAAGATATAAGAGATAAAGAATGAGTGTGTCATGATTGATATCTCTGTGGATCTAAAAAATGGAACTAAAATTTTGAAAGAACTACTACATGCCAATAGGTGAATCACTTGCCTCTGTGTTAAAGCTTATTGGAAATGGCGGATTGGAAGAATATGAAGAAAGAAACCTCAGAAAAGGAGGAGTTAGTTCAAGAAGAAGAAGCCCCATCTTAATAGACAATCAGCTGCAAAGAACACCACAAAGAAGAGGAAAAAGAAGGGGGGTTAAAAATGGGAGATTTAAAAAAGTAACTAAAATGGGGAATATTAAAATTCAGAAAGACAGAATAAGAAACAAGCACAAAAGTAAAAGGGAGAAGGAATCTATATGTATATATATATAAGAAGAGGGATATAAATCAGAGGGAAAAAAAGATGTTTTAAAAAGGAAGAGAGGGTAATGAGGACAGAAAGAAAGAAAATATGGGAATTGGTAAAATAAAGGAAAAAAATCTTTACTAGAATACCATCCGGACAATGTTATGAATTAAGAGGGGATTTGCTTGATATGAGTGGGAATAATAATGTACTTTGCAATTACAAATTTATAGATATTAGTTTAATTGAGAAGTGGAAATGGGCACTGATATTGCTTTTTAGAAAGATGAAATGTTATTTTCTTATTTTTATTGTTTACAAGAAAGGTTAATGTTTATTTATATATATTGGAAATGATTGAATGAATTGTCGAGGAGGTGTTAAAATTAGGATTAATATCAGTGACCAAGCCAAAATGAATTGTTTCTTTTTTATTTTTTTTATTTTTTTGATACCATAAAATGAAATGTTATGGAAGTAAAGGGAGAAAATACATTGTTGGAATGCTGACTGAAAAG
>BHFT01040433.1:0-23557 GCA_004320025.1 Laticauda laticaudata
TGAAGCCAAGTGTCTCCTCAGGGCTCCGGTTGCAGGGAGGAGCCCTGACTGGCCGCACGTGGCTGTGCCAAATGCCGTGGCGTTGCTCTAACGCCGCGGCAGCAAGGGAGAAGGAAAAGCAACGTTGGCGGAAGGTCTCCTGAATATCCAAGCTGTCACCCCCGCCTACCCGAGGATGCAAGGGGGGGAATTAAGTCACCCCCGAAAAGACGGCCTAGCCATTTTTGGGGGGGTAAAAAAAAAATAAGGCCCAGCCTTATTATGTGAGAAACACGGTAGCATATTGTATATGAGAGGACTGAGAAAGAAATTTCTGGCATTTTCTCTCATTTGCAAGATATGTGTTACCCACTGTGACACATGCATTCATTTTCTCCTTCCCGGGTGTGTAAGTTACTTCTGATTTAAGTTACATTTGGCTGAATGAAAGGAAGGATTTCTACATAAATTAAAATTTCTTAGTATTCATTTATATCTTAGCACAAGGCATGACACACAAGATTAAAAAGCCTGACACACAAGAGTAAAAAGAACCCAATACACAAGCCTGAGGATGGCAGATGAGATTCTGCTGAAACGTCGCTATAATAAAAGCACAAATATTAAGATGTGGGAAAATACCCAAAGAAACCTAAATACCATACGTGTGTGTGTGTGTGTGTGTGTATGTGTGTGTGTGTGTATGTGTGTGTATGTATAAATACGTGTAATATTATTTCTGATAATTATATGATATTCCTTATGTGGTATTTTGCCTGCTTGGGGAATATTTATGTAACTTTTAATCTGCTCTGGATAATTTTTAAGCACAGGCTCATAATATTTTATGTCCTTTGTTCCTATTTTCACAATATTACATACCCTCTTCTCATTTCTCCTATCAAGAGACCCATTTCTAAATTTATCTACAATATAATATTAGCTCTTCAGCTTGACTAGGATCTAAAGGAAAAGTATTTATATCTGAAATATTCTGAATAAAAGTGTCTCTACAACTAATATATTTGGTAATATGTATTCATTTCCTCTTTCACATGATTATAATTCTATTAAATTAAGTTGTCAGGGAATATTAATGGATACTAAAGTAGTCATCCTTCATATGTTTGATGATATGAGAGTATATGTGTGAAAGATAAGAGTTTCTGTGATAAATATATATAAAATTTAAGAAAGGCAAACCATATCACCCATAAACACATTTTTGAGAAGGGATATGATTCTCAAGGGTTAAAATATTAGGAGTTTTCAAACTATAGATGCTGCTTTCTATGTATATAGAATTGTGGGTTCCTTGCAGCATAAGGTTTTATAGACATATCTTTACTCATTGTTAAAGTATCACAGAATTATTTATTTAGCTTCTGATATATCTATATATAAGTATTAAACTTCCCTAGCTTCATGTAAAAACTGCTCAAAAATTTCAATATAAATTACACTGAATTAAGTGGGGATTTTCATAAGTTTTTAGAAATCTGTGATGAGGAGAGAAAGGAAGGGTAATGGGGACAGAGAAAGATAAGATTGAAAATAATTAATTGGGAAATAAGATAAATGAATTCCTAAATAGCAATAGCATTTAGACTTATATACTGCCTCATAGTGCTTTATGGCAATCTATGGGAGGTTTACATTGTCAGCATATTGCCTCCAACAATCTCCTCATTTTACCGACCTCAGAAAGATGAAACACTGAGTCAATGTTGAGGCAGTCAGGATAGAATGCCATAATGCATTCTAACTACTGCACCACCATTGCCAAAGAAGGTAATGAGAGCAAAACAATAAATTTGCATCTGTTTATACGGGACTCAGAAGAACTGGTTACCACCCCATATGTGTCTGCTTCTTTGTAGAGGAACATGAAGAAAGCCCACATTGGACCATATCAGTGGCCTAATAATCAATAATTCTTATCAGAAATTAGAAAACTAAGAAGGCATTCAGATGGGTGAAGATTTTAAATGTAGGACTTTCATATGGCTATCGTTAAATTGTAGTTGATCTACCCATTCTTCATCAAGAGAATTACTTTCTTCTAAATTAGAGCAATGACAGCAAAGTCGAATGAACAAAAAAATGTTACCTGATAATCAGCTGGTCCAGGTGTAACAAAAGCTTCCCTGTTAACTAAATATAACAGTCGAGGAACTGTAGATCCAAATGCTCCTTTCTTTTTTGTCTCCATGAGAACATCTTTAAGGCTGGGTGTTGCAATTCTGTAATTGAGGATATTATAAAATGCAGGACCTGCAAGTGCATAATGAAATTTAGTTAAATTAAGCAGCTTCATTTGAAGCTTAAGCAAAAAAAATGATATGTATATTTACCATTATTTCTGAAACCTATAAATATCATTCAATTTCAGTCAAATAAGATTAAATCAGCAAGAAGTAAAGGCCCGGTCCCACTGCACTTACGGATGCAAAGAGGATGTAAAACGTTAAAAAAAGCTTGCCATCTGTTGGAAAAACGCTATGCATTCCTTGTTTTGTACTCACTGCATAACTGTTTCATATGGCTCTATCGTCGAGCAATCCGTCCACTGCGATTTCATCCGCTGCCAATGAAGAAGTTTTGGCACTGCACAAAACTTTGTGAACGGAATGAACTTTTCGCCGCTTACGATGTAACATCCGCGACACATACGGGCAACAACGTTCTATGTCCATTATCATCCGTTTAAATGTCCGCTGTAATCCTCTCTGCAATCCTCTGGCCATCCCCTCAACATCACAATCTGCTGCAGCTGAAAATGGAAAGAGGGAGGAAACAAAAGGTACACGGAACGTCTACACAGCGTTAGTAGCACGGAAATAGAAAATGGATGTAAGCGTTATTATCTCATATAATAAAGGAATTAAAAACGGACCAAAACGTTTGTATCTGGGATGTATCTTCGTATATTTAGGATGTCTGCGAGTATGGTCTAGATTATGTTTAGAAGGACACCTAACGGACAACCAATTTTCTATAAAAAGGGGGAGAAATCATCTAGATCGCTGGGTGGCGGGACTATATCAGCCCACTATACTTGCACTGGATGGTTTATCTAATCCCACAACTATCCTTATCTATCCCACAAGGGCATGCAAAGGCTTAACCATTTTTACAAAGTTTTCACCAACACTTTATTTAATATAAAAAAAAGGGAACCAAGTGTCTTAGCAAAGAAAAACCTTTATTTAACTTTCTTAGGTAAACTTTATGACTTCATTAAATAAGCAAAATGAACCAAGTAAATGTATCAAGTATCTTTAAGCAAAGAATAACCTTTTTATAACTTTCTTAACTTTATACTTTATTAAATAAGCAAAATGAACCAAGATAACTGTATTTTAAGTGTCTTAAGCAAAAGATACCTTTATTAACTTTTCTTAGGTGTAAACTTTATACTTTATTTAAAAAAGGCAAAATGAACCAAGTAAAGGTGTCTTTAAGCCAAAAGAATAAAACTGAACTAATTACAACTCAGTCTCGGACACTTTTCTCTTGTCACTCTGAGTCATTCTGTCCCTGGATCTCAGCTGTTAAGCAAGCAGTGGACTATGGAGGTTGGCTGTGGCTTGAGTGCTGGTCTGAGGCACCATTTGGGGTGCTTTAGGGCAGGAGGGTACAACAGGGAGTGGTGTGTTCAGGAACTATCCGAGGCTGACTCAGTCCGTGAGGTTTGAGAGGCCCTACATCAAGGACTTAAGATGTCAGGCCCAATACTGAGACAGGATTTGTCGTTGACGGGAGCTTCGGCTGTGGGGTAGAAGAGGCAGTGTAGTTGGGCTGATCTGGTCTGCAGCTGGGTGAGGAGTGACGTCTGTGGCATCCGATGAAAACCTGGGCCTGGGACTGGGAAAGTTCTGCTTCTGCTGTGCGGAAGTCCTGGTAGTCATAGCCCTTGGTATGGTGAGAGGCTGTTGAAAGCCGTCGCGAAGGGCTTGCTGACATCGCTTGGGGTGGAGGAAGCAGGACCTGGATTGGAAGGAGCAGCTTCAGCGCGGCCTAGGGTTATGCAGAAAGTGCGTTTGATCCTTCTGCTTTCATTCACCTGGTACTGGGCCTCGGGCAGATTCCTCCAGGGTTCTGGCTCACGTAGGTGGATGGAAGCCGAGGATGGTCTGGGCCGGGATGGTATGTCGCTGTGATCAGCTGAGAAGAAGTTCTGTGCTGGTCTTAATTCTGTCCCTGATCTCCAACAGCACACTTGGTGTGGTCCTGGCCTCAGTCTGCCTCCTCTGCCTGCCATCCTATGGAGCTGGGGGTGGGTGGGGGTGGCGTTGGCCTCTGGTGGCTGCTGCTTCTTCCTCCATTATGTGACAGCAGGGCTGTCATCCTACCATGGATCCTCCAAGTCTGCCAGCATGGGGAGTGCAGCTGTCGGGGGGTCTCTGCTGTGGGGCCCTCTGAAGACCACCTGCCTGGAACAGCGTAGGCTGGTCCTGGCTGGAAGAGGACTGGCTGTCTGTAGGCTGTCTGAGCGGAGAGGGGTCTTCAGAGGGGCTGCTCCTCGGTGGGCGGATCTTCACCCTCCAGAAACTTGCACTGGCCATGGACGTTACATGTTCCCGCGTCAGTGAGCTTGACAGCGGCCTGCCTAGGATTTCTGAGTGTAGCTTGCCATACCAGGTAGTGTGCATTTGGTTGCTTTCACATCCTAGGAGTACATTTTTTTTCTGCCAGTTGTTACCCCAGGCTCTCTGCCTTGTCATCTCCATCTGCCTGCTTCTTCTTGGTGTCCGCATAGAGTTCTGTGGCCCTTTCTCCAGAGGTACTCATTCTCCCTCAGCCCATTTCCAGCACCTCATCCTCATGCGTTCCTCGGAAACAGTTGTACTGTTTCCTCTCTCCCTTCTGCTCCCTTAGCCTCTTTTCTCCTCTCTGGCAAGGCTTCAAGCAGGGCCTTAAGGCGGCCTTGAGCAGCAGGGCCTTTCAGCGGGCTTAGCAGCCAGGGCCTTCAGCAGCAGGGCTTTGAGGGCCTTGGGGCTTGCGTCCACCACAGCAGCAGCAGCTTCAGAGTCAGTTTGCCAGGGCGTGGGATGCTGAGTTCTGGCCTTTCTTGACAAAAGGCTTGAATGAGTAGACAGGCTTCCTCTTCTTGCCTGAACTGATGAACCATGATATTCCTGCTAGATGTATGTGCAGCACGTCTTTCCCCTGTATGCTGACTGTGTGCATATTGCATCCTTTATATCTGCGGAAGCTTATGCAATTTCATACTCCCCGCATGCGCAGTGAACGCTTTGCATTCGATATACATCCGCGCGACATCCCTTTGTTATGTACAGGTGTCCGTGATGCATCCGCTTCATCTGCTATACATCTGCCCCTTCCGCTATCGTCCGCCTTCGAAATTCTCCCCCGGAACCCCTTGGAGGTGTCATCTGCTTCCCATCACGCTTTCATCCGCTAGGCTTCCTATAGAACATCCATTTAACATCCCCGCTACAACTACCCACGGTCCGTTTTTTTCCATTTCTGTTTATGCAAATTTTCCACTTTTTGGAGTGGATGACAACAATGGAGCACCCCCGAAATTTTGCTCGTCTGCTGTGTCCTTTATGCATACGTTTTGCGTCCGTCGGCCAGTGGGACCGGGCCTTAAGATTAGCTAATTGTGAATCAGAATACAGTGATGGGAGAAGAAAAATGAGCTGCAGCCTTAGGTATGTATTTCATATAAATCTATTTAAATGGCCACTCATCTCACAAATACGTCTCTGGATAGCTGACAAAGGTGCAGCTATAGTAGTACCACTCAAGTTTATGACATAAGAGCTTCTTGGTTTGAACAGAACCAGGTTTCTTCACTGTTATAATTTTAACTATAGTGTTCCTTAATTTATATAGAATAAATTGTATAATGCATTAGTTTATTCCTTTAAAAACCTGTAAAATATAACTTCACCCTTTTATTTTTTTTTAAGTAAATATACTTCATGATAAAATCATATACACTGAAAAATAGAATTTTTTCTGAAAGTTTATTTATGTAATTTATATAGTTGCCCATCTCATCAAAAGCGATTCTGGATGATGAAGAATACTAATGGTCAAAATAAACATTAATGTACAAATTATGTTTGAGTTTTACAGTAATTTAAATTATAATTTGAAGCAATTTTAGGAAATTCCACCTATTTCTAATTATAATAATGCTCACTTGAATATCGATTAGGAACCCTTTCTATATAGATTGCTCTGAACCATAGAATCCTATTAATAAAGAAGTTTATATCAACCTTAGTAATAAAAGTGAACCAACCTCCAAAAAAGACGACCAAATTTTAATTCTAGGCACAATGTAAACTGGAAAAAAAATAGATTAGATGATTTTCTTATCTTCTGCTTCACTACTAGGGCAGGGAAAAGCTTACACTGTCACAAAACAGCTGAAACTTAACAGATTTGAATCTGATAAGGCGTTCTTGAGAAGCCATCTGCACAGACCTTGAACATCATCTTGATTTCAACAGATGAAAAGAAAACTATAAATCAAAATGTAAAAAATACTGATGCAGAAACTCTGTAACTACTTGGAACCAGTGATACACAACTTCACCAGGCAGGAAATTCCTTATTTAAGTTCCTCAAAAGTATCCATGAATGTGTTCAGCAAAAAAAAAAAAAGATTTATGTTAAAGATAAATGAGGAACCTCTTGTGTGTAAAAAAATCAGCACTCTTGAGAATAACATGAATAGATACTATTTGTCTTAGGACTGATTGTCATAGTGCTGATGACCTCTACAATCTTAGGATAACTAGCATGATCTGCAACACAAGGATAAATAGCTCTTTCAGATTGTCAACAAGGGTGACCTTGTCAGAGATGAAAGATTATGAAGATGTGACACTAACAGTTGCAGCAAGTATGTAAAATAAAGTTACATATTTTCAGATAGCCTAGAATATTTCCACACTTGGATAATAATAAGATAGTTACTTTTAAAATTCTGGAACCAAAAGCCTATGCACTAACATTTAAAAGCTTATCTTTTATCTACTCCTTAGAATTTAGTAATATGCAATCCTGTGGGTGGGTTGGTGGCCTAAGAACTCTCTACACCCCCTCCCACCCCACCTCTTTAACCTTTCAACCTTTACATTTTTAATTTTAAGTTGGTTTTAATTGTATTTTAATTCTGTTTTTTATTTGTGAACTACTCAGAATCACTTATGTGAGATAGACAACATAGGAGATGGATGGATGGATGGATGGATGGATCGATCGATCGATAGATAGATTTGGAATGTCCAGCATCCTTTTTAATAACTTTTCTGTCGCTTTTGCAATATCTGTTTATCTAAGACACACAATTAGTTGCAATCAATGGCAAGTTGATTCTCAATTTCCCTCACAGAGATATTCAGAATAAAATTTCCTTTGATTGAACGAACATTAAAGAATTGTATAGTATCATTTTTACAGATATAAAAAGAGAACATGGCTGAAACAGACAGATTCCCATAGCAAAGAATACAACCTCCAATTATGCTTTTAATTTCCCAAAGGGAAAATGCACCCAGTGGTTGCATCCGTTTCACCATGTGTTACAAAAACTAAAATGTGGAGAGAAGCAGATGGAGGTTAATGACTAAAATCTGACCTTTGAGGAATAGCAAGCTAAAGAGGTAAGAAATTCAACTCTGAAATCAGAAAAGGATTGAATGACAAGAAAGTTAACTCACATTCAGGAAGTCATGTTTGACCGAGCAGCCTAATGTAGTAGCATACTTCTAATAAGAGCCATGAAGTATTAGGAAAGAAGGAAGAGACAGAAAACTATTACTTAGTAAAGCCCCTGTCACACAGCACCAACGGATGCAAAGAGGATGTAAAATGGAGAGAAACACTTGCCATCCGTTGGTTACGCGATACATCCGTTTGTACCACTGTGTCCGTTTTTCATACTCTCTATCCGTCCAGCATCCGTCTATTGACATTTCATCAAGCTCAAAAAGTTTGAGCTGCACAAAACTTTGTAAGCGGAAAATGTATCCAACGTGTTCGTTATACATCCGCTACGCAAACGGGGAACATCCGTTATACGTCCGTCGTCATCCGTTACGTGTCCGCTATATCCGCTAGCATCCGCTGCGCATCCGCGCAACTCGCATCTGCTGTAGCGGAAAAGGACACAGGGGGAAGCGAAACGGACGCGGAACGACACGCAACGTTAGTAGCACGGACGTAGAAAAGATGAAAGCAGATGCAGTCTTGCATATAAAGCATTAAAACGGAAAAAACATTCGTATAGGGGAGGTATCTCGGATATTTAGGATGTCTGCAGATGCCTAGAGGATGCAAAAGGACACCTAGCAGAAAACCTGTATTTCCTACGCATCCAGTCATCTCCACATGGATCATCACACCTCCTTTGGTAGCTGCCATTGTTACAACAGTGTGAGCCTCTACAGCTCTTTCACCTGTTCTATGCAAAGAAAAGGAGGCGTCCAAGAAGTGTCTGGGTCCGAAGATGGATCGAGAGAAGAGCAGAGTATGGACTGTACAACAAGCTGATGGTGGAGCTGAGGAATGAAGACCCTCGTGCATTCCAGAACTTCATGAGGATGCCGCCAGCCATGTTTGACGAAGTTGTGGAGTGGCTGAGACCAGGTTAACCAAGCAGAGCACAACTTCCAGCCCAGCCTGGACTTTGCGCCACCTGGCCTCCGGGACCATGTACAGGAACATGCAGTACGCTTGGAGGGTGCCACACAACACCATCAGCTTTGTGGTCAGAGAAGTTGTGCAGGCCATCATTGAAGAATACAAGGAGGAGCTCTTCCAGTGCCCCTCCACTGAAGAAGGCTGGAAGAAAGTTGCAGAGCAGTGGCATCAGAAGGTGGAACTTTCCCCAACCCCGTTGGAGCCATAGATGGCAAGCACGTGGCCTGCAAAGCTCCAGCCAAGTCGGGTCCACTTATTTCAACTACAAGGGCTTCTTCAGCATCATCCTCTTCGCATGGTCGATGCTGACTACAAGTTCATGTACATCGATGTTTCAGGCAATGGTCAGTTCAGATGCCCAGGTATACAACGCCATTCAGCTCAAGGAGGGGCTGGAACGCAACCTCATCATGGGCTTCCAGATCCAGCCCCCTGCCCAACAACACACAAGATGTGCCCTACTTCATTGTGGGGGATGATGCCTTCTCCCTCAGAACCACCTCATGAAGCCCTACACTTCCAGATGCCTCACCTGTGAAGAGAGGATCTTCAACTACAGGCTGTCGAGGGCAAGGCAGGTGGTGGAGAACGCCTTTGGCATCCTGGCCAACGGTTCCAGGTACTTCTCACACCATGCAGCATCGCCCCAGAGATGGTGCGGAACATCATGGAAGCTTGCTGGCATCCTGCACAATCTCATGCACACCGCTACCCAGTGTTGCAGAACAGGCTTGTGGACCACCAACAAGGAAATGGGGACATGGAGCCTGGTGAATGCAGGCAAGGGCGAAACCTGATAGATACTGTGGATGTGCAAGGCCCCAACAGATCTTCACGTGAAGGGAAGAAGCAGAGCAACCTCAGAAACACTGGTGCAACTCCCAGCTGGAGCAAGACAGGATGGTAGATGCTTAATGGATGCTTCCT
The DNA here is from genome assembly GCA_004320025.1 of Laticauda laticaudata. Taxonomy (NCBI): domain Eukaryota; kingdom Metazoa; phylum Chordata; class Lepidosauria; order Squamata; family Elapidae; genus Laticauda; species Laticauda laticaudata. The sequence continues at coordinate 9,595 of BHFT01040433.1, forward strand.
TCAGGCTGTCTCATCACACTGATGAGATTGTGCATGTATGTTGAGTGGCCCTACAATGAACAGGGCATTTAATAAAGAGTTGTGTTTATGTTGAAATGTGTTGATGAATGATTAAATTGTTATTGATAATAAAGGGCCATCGGTGTGGCACCTGGAGGGTGGATCATACAGTCCCACTATGTTTGCACTGGAGGTTAATCTATCCCACAGCTATTACCCATCCCACAGGTATCCCTGCCCATCCCACAGCTATTACCCATTCCACAGCTATTACCCATCCCACAGGTTCCCTGCCCATCCCACTGCTCTCCTTACCCATCCCACAAGCATGCAAAGGCTTAAACCATTTTCTAAAAGTTTCCACCAACTTTATTTACATAAAGAACTGAACCAAGTTTTGAAGCAAAGATAAACTTTATTAATACAAAGTGTAAAAGCAAAATGACTCAAGTAAAGTGTCCCAAGCAAAGATAAAGTCAACAGGTAGCAACCCAGTCTCTGGCACTCTTCTCAGTCACTCTGAGGCGTGCCCATAGTCTCAGGGTGAAGGGTCCAGTTGCTGTGGAGGTGGCAGTGGCTGGAATGCTGGTCTGAGGTGCCATTGGGGTACCTGGCCCCGAGAGGATAACAGGGGATGGTGTATGGAGGAAGCTCTCAGAGATCCGGCTCAGTCCTGTGATGTTGAGAGCCGCCTTCCTCCATGACATGGGGTGTCAGTCCAAAGACCGATGACAGATGTTCTGAGGCCGGGCTTGGCTGTGGGGTGGAGGAAGGAGGAGTGTAGTGGGGCTGTCTGGTCTGCAGGTGAGCGAGGTGAAGCGTGGGTAGCATTGTGGCGTGGGTGGAATCTGTGGCGTGGGTGGCATCTGTGACGTCGGTGGCATCTGTGGCGTCGGTGGCATCAGTGGCATCGGTGGCATTCAATGGACCTGTGGCTGGACTGGGAAGGGCTGCTGTGCTGCTGGAACTCCTGGTACCGTAGCTTTGTACGTGAGGGCCTGTGGAAAGCTTGGAAGGGCTGTGACATCACCTGGGGTGGAGGAGCAGACGTGGACTGGGTGGGAGCAGGTTCAGCTGGGCCTGGAGGGTTGTGCAGAAGACTGGTGATCATCTCGCTTTATCACCTGGTTACTGAGATTCAGACATGTCCATTGGTTGACGTAGGTGAGGAAGGGCTTGAGGTTTGAGGATGGTATGTCGGTGTGTACCAGCTAGAGAGGAGATCTATGCTGTTTTTGATGGTGTCCCTGATCTCAGCAGGTCAGTGTGGCTCTGCCTCTCCGGTCTGGCTCTCTGCCTGCTTTCTGTGGAGGTGGAGCTGGGGCTGAGTGTGGGTTGGTCTCTGGTGGAAGTGCCCTCTTCTTGCTCCCACTGTCTCAGGGGGTCCTCCACACGCTCCGCCATGGGGAGTGCTCCACAGATACCTGCCTGGACACAGGAGCTGACTCTTGGCCAGAAGAGGACTGGCTCTCTGTGGCTGCCTGAGAGAGAGGGTAGACAGAGGGGCTGCTCCTCGGTGGCGGACCTCACCCTCCAAGAAGCTGCACTTGGCCATCATGTAGGTCTCCCTGGTCGGTGGCTTGACCGCGGCTGGCCAGATTTCTTGAGGTGCAGCTTTCGCGTACCAGGTGTGCATGTGCTTCCACCATCCGAGGAGGACCTCCGAAGTGTAGCCCAGGTCTTCGCTTCTCTCTCCAAGCCGCCTGATTCCTCTTGGTGTCTCGATAGAGCCTGTGTCCCTTCTGCCATAGGTACTCGTTCTCCCTCAGCCATTCGAGCACCTCATCCTCATGTTCCTCTTCGATGGAGTATTGCCTCCTCTCCCGTTCTCATATATGCCTCTTCCTCCCTCTGGCAGGGCCTTCTGGGCCCTCATCAAGAGGGCTTCGAGGTTCTAGGGGCTGCTCCACCACACAAACCACCACCACCAGCAGCAACAACAGTTGCAGCAAAAGCAGGACCAGCAGCACCAGCAGCACCAGGATCAGCAGCAGCAGAGTTAAGCACCAGGATCAGCAGCAGCACAGCAGGACCAGGAGCACCAGCAGGACCAGCAGCGCACAGGACCAGCAGGACCAGGAGCACCAGGAGCACCAAACAGGACCAGGAGCAGTGCCAGCAGAGTAAGCACCAGCAGAAGCACCAGCACAGCAGCAGCACAGCAGAGTAAGCACCAGCAGAAGCACCAGCACCAGGAGCAGCGCCAGGAGAGTAAGCACCAGCAGAGCACCAGCACCAGGAGCAGCGCCAGCAGAGTAAGCACCAGCAGAAGCAGCCAGCACCAGGAGCGCAGCCAGCAGAGTAAGTCCCAGCAGAAGCCCCAGCACTAGGAGCAGCACCGCAGAAACCCCATCACCAGCAGAGTCAGCCCCAGCACAGAAGCCCCAGCAGAAGCAGAGTCAGCGCCGGGGGGTGGGATGGTGGCCTGTCCTTCTTGCCAGGGCTGGCAGAAGATGGCAGAGGCTTCCTCTTCTTCCCCATGATTGTTGCTGGAGATGTGTCTGGCAGCAGGTCTTTCCTGAATGGTGACCTGCTTGCAAGCTGCATCCTTTTATATCCGCGGGACTGACGCAATGCATCCTCCCCGCATGCGCAGTGAACGCTTTGCATCCGCTAGGCATCTGCTAGGCATCCACTAAGCTTCCGTGTGCATCCCGCGTCATCCGCTAGGCATCCGCTCTGCATCCGTTCCTTCCGCTGCGCGTCGCTTTGCTGTGCTACCCGGAAGCCTGCGGATGTGCATCCGGCTTCCAGCTGCTTCCATCCACTAGGCTTCCATGGAGCATCCGCTTTACATCCTGGCTACGTCTCCCCCTGTCCGTTCGCTTTCCGTTGTTGTCGCTCTGTTTATATGCAAATTTGGGGCACTTTTGAGACCGGATAATAACGGATGGAAAATTTTCCCTGATGGAAAATTTTCTCGTCTGCTGTGTCCTTTTTACATACTTTTTGCATCCGTCAGCCTATGTGACAGGCCCTTAACTATTATGCAGGTAATGATTAAATAAATAATGCCCCAAAGCCAATGCAAAATAAATATTAAAATCAGATTAGGGCAGTGATGGCTCACCTTTTCCACATTGCGTGTCAAGAGTATGCGTGTGTGCCTGTACCCATGATGCAATGCTGATGCAACTCTCCCCACCCCTGTGCATGTGCACGCAACCCCTCCACATCGCATACCTCTGTGCATGCACACTCAAATTCCCTGCACACTACATGCCTCTGCACATAGACGTGCATCTTCTACACATACATCTTCCCCCTGCATATGCACGGCAGATACCTGACAATCAGCTGGCTTGCAGGGGGCGCATAAGCATGCACAGTGGGGATCTTCTGGGCGATCTCTCATGTGCAGCAAAAATGGCTCTGCATGCCACTTCCAGCACGTGTGCCATAGGTTCACCATCAGGGAATTAGGGTGATCAAATCAGCCAACTGTACAAGGTATTCCCAATATGCAAGTAGCAATATAATAAAACTATAACCTGTAAAAGGACTTTGATCCTTTTGATCCCACCCTAATATTAACATGAATAAAAATTGGTTAATTAAATTATGTAATTATTTTGTCACTTCTTTAACTTTTGAAAATAATTCTATAAATGGAAGCAAATCTAGATTTGGAAGATTGGATTACTGAATTTGGAGGGACCTTCACTATCTAAAATTATAGTGAACAGAACATTATTGGGTTGTTGTGGCTGTTAAGTTGAGCTTCTAATTTGATATTTGTTATCAATTCTATCCTGAAGGCATATGGCTAAGTTGCACATCTATAACTGAAAAGATTCATCTTATGAGATCCTATTTATTATATTTCATACTTGAATGGATCATATGAATGGATTTCATTCATATTTTTTAAAAGATAATTTGGATAACTGATATTTAACCAGGGTCAAAGCAAACTTGAATTTACGAACCAACAGAAACAGTTCAAAAACCTAAACCACTTTACAAGACCTATGAACCCCAAGCATGGGCAACAGACTGAAAGGATAACAGAGAGGAAAAGACACCAGAAGTCCAATCAACTCTACAGGGTTCCTCTTCTGACAGATTAGAGCAGGGATATCAAACTCAATTTCATTGAGGGCCACATTAGGGTTATGTTTGTCCTCGGGGGGGTGGGGGGGGCAGCTCAAAGTCACTCGTGTTGGGGGCATCTGTGGTGGCCAAGTTCTAAGCCAGGACTTCCCTCAGACCCTCCCTCCCATTATAATCTTCTTTCTTTGTTTCTTTCTTTGTTTCTTTCTTTCTTTCTTTTTCTTTCTTTCTTTCTTTTTCTTTCTTTCTTTCTTTCTTTTTCTTCTTTTTCCTTCCCTTTTCCTCCTCTTTCTTCTTCCTTCTCCTCTTTCCTTCTTTTTCCTTCCTTGCTCTCATCTTCCCTTCTTTTTCTTTCTTCTTTCCCTTTCTCCTGTCCTGTCCCTTCTTGGATCCTCAAATGCAAAAGGGAAAACATTTCTTCTTTTGTTTTGTTTTTAGTTTGTTTTGCTAGCACTCTGCCACCACACCGGCCTGCGGTGCTCTACCAGTGAAAATGGAGCCTGGGAGGGCAGCTGGTCCTTTGTTGTTTTCAGGGCAGCCCTGTGGGTCAGATCTAAGCACCCAGCAGCAGGATCTGACCAATGGGCCTTGAGTTTGATACCCCTAGATTAGCGAGAGAAGATATACTCATATACCTGGTGATGTTTGCAATCTGGAATCTCTAGTGAATCGAACTGATGTATGGCCAAATGGGATGCTTTTTGATCTACATGGCCTTCTCAAGCATTCAAGAGCAGAGCGTGTTTCATCATATGTGCCAGGAGCTGGAGTAGAAGATTTTGTAGGGGCAAACCTCTAAGAAAACACAAGAGAATATAAATATAGAAGTAGCAGACAACTCTCTTACATATCACTGAGTAAGGAAAGGTCTATTTTGGTATAGTATAAGCAAAGCAGAGTCAATGGAGAAGCTGGCAGTAAAATTGCAACTCATAATCATGTAATGTCTAAACAGCTATGGCTGTTTTACTTAATTACCATGTCAGAAATGACACTGTGAGTCTACTGCAGTCACATGATGTCTTGCTTAGTGACAGAGTTGCCATTCCCAATTGTGGTTGTTAACTGAGGACTATTTGTAAAAAGCCGCAAGCTGCATATTTGCAAATAATTCATCTATGTAGCCAAGAAAGTTCACTTTCAGAAGCATCATAAAATATATTTATTATGTAAATTCATGTAATGTTTTGTAGGATATGATTAGCCATTTTGACCAGCAGTGCTGGGGGACAGTGAGACTCTGGTGACAGAAGCAGTACTGCAACACTGTGATACAAGTCATTTGTCTTTTCTGCCTATATATTATAACACAGAACAACACCAGAGAACCTGGGACACAGCTTGCACTTCAATCCTCTAAAACCACTTCTGTTTTTATCATTGTGATAGAAGCAAGAACCTGTGGGTATTGCTCTTTCAGCCACTCCTAAGTGGGCTAGATGCATAAAAATAATTATTAAATCTACATTGCAGCAAGAGATGAAAATCTATCTACCTATCTATCATCTATATCTGTCTATCTATCATCTATATCTATCATCTATCTCTACCTATCTACCTATGTACCTATCTGTCTATCTTTCTATCTGTCTATCGTTTCTATACCACCCATCTCATCTGCAAGACTCTGACTGTATTAAAACAGGTATGAGCAAAGTCTCTGCAAAATTAAGGCAATTTTAAAATGGCAAGATGTTTGATGACTACAGATGGCTCCATGCTCAAGTTGTGGGGCCTAACATTGCTAAGAATTCATCTAAGAATTCATCTCATTATACCATTTTATATCTAGAGTTCACTGTCTGTTCCTCCTAGCTTGATTACCAATCATAGTTAAGAAATGATATTGAACAAATATATTTTATTACCTGCTCTGTTCAATACATTACACAAATTTGGAAATAATTTACTTTCCAAGAATAAGCAACAAAATGTTCTGATTCTTTTGTACCTGAATCCAAGAGAACACAACATCGTATAGAAGAATCCATATAATTAGATTGAATAATGGTTGAGAGCCTTCCACTGCTGTTCCAGAATTGAAGGGGAGCTGGGGTTGCTTTTGAATATGTAACGAAATAAGCTATTTGTGTTCTGTTATCTGCTCATTATTTATATATAATTCTCAATCTTTTGACATTTTGAATTGACATTTCCATTCTCTGCACAGTGTCACACACGCAGAAACTGTTAAAAATTCTGGCAAGCACACTACTTTTTTGTGTAACATTACCACATGAGCAGTTAGAACTATTAACAGAATGATAAGCCTCAATGCTTAGGAATGTTTCCTAGCTTTTGAAAGGACACAAGAGACATAGAGATAATGAGAAGTAGAGAGGTAGAAATAGAGATGTGTGTGTGTGCGTGTGTGTGTGTGTGTGTGTGTGTGTGTGTGTGTGAGAGAGAGAGAGAGAGAGAGAGAGAGAGAGAGAGAGAGAGAACAAACCTATTTTTTTCATGGAATATAACTGGTGTTTTGGATCTGATGTATATCTAATGTACATCTAATTATGGATCTGACAAATAATCTATTGAATAATCTATAAGACCATCCGTGCAAATGGTCTGTCTGCCCCCATTATGTTCTATTTAATGTAACTGTATCACAAATAAACCACTGCAGATATTCCTCTACAAACAAAATCCCATAAAACCGTTCTTCAAATTTCTCAAACAGGCTAACAATGATTTTTAAAAAGTTGCAAATGAGAAAGAACTGTAATATGTTTTACCTCAGAAAAAGAAAGAAAAGGAACATGCTGAGCTTCACTTTTTGTGATGCAACCTGCCTTTCCAAACTCACTTTTTATATTATATTGGCCAGGACCTGGAACACCCTGAAAAACAGGAAAAAAATATATGGAGCATCCAAACATATGACAGCCACTAAAGTTTCAGGGAGACCTAACTCTGCAGGATTATTCATTTCATTGTGAAGTGAAGGTTTTAACATAATTGTGAATGTTTATGAAATAAAAATCTAGTTACTACTATTTGCTTGTAATACACTTGTAATACAACTTAATCAGCAAATGTCAAGTTAAAAATAAGTTACCAAATCAGCTTCTTTCAATCATATGCTATAGTTCCTTTGCATTTGCTAGATGAAAAGAAAAAAAGGCTTGCTATAAAAGCTCTCATCAGATTGATGTATCATGCACGTATAGAATAGAAAGAGACAGGTGCATAAACTCTCAAAATGTTCAGAAGAAAACATTAGGCAAATCCAGCCCAGACATCTAGTGGAACTAGAAAACTTCTAGAGCACGCTGGGGTTGATGCTCAGCAATCTGATAGGCAGTTTCTGGAACTGGTGGTAACCAGATTCTCAACAAGCTTCAATCTGAACAATCTCTGTGTACCGGTCATTGGTTTATTGAAATGCAATACTGGTTTATCAAAAAGTTCCAGGTGATGAAATACCAGAAATTACATCTGAAGTGGCAAAAGGCCAATAATGAACTTAACAGTATAAATACAAGCTCAAGTTGGAGTCTACACTATAACAATAATGGAGACAAAATGCCAGTGCTTCCCCTTCCTGATATCACATTGTATCAGCAGACTGTCAGTTAGCTGCATTGTTCAGTGTAGTTAATTTCTTTTTGAAGGGATGTTTAGGAATTGCTCCTGCTTGGCAACTATGCCCATTTCTATCAGCATTCTGCCAAGAAAAATATTCGTATTCACCAAAGTCTTGATTCATCTTGACTGACTGGCATATTGTTTAGCTGGGTTAATGAGCATCCTTGTGATACCCCATAAGAGAAAAGCCATTAGATTGATATCTTCCTTCATTGCCACTGGAAGTGTCTTCTTGAATCACCTAAGATTGGGAATTGGAAGCAAAATAGTTCCATCCTATCTCAGTTCTGGTGGCAGAACTGAGACCTCCCTCTTATGGGGTATCACAATATTGGTCCCCTCATCATTGCTGAATAACATTTATTTGAAGCCACTGAGAGGTAACAACTGCCAATATATGGCATGCTGCCATCGATCCATGATGATGCAGTGATTAGAATGCAGTATTGCAGGCTAATTCTGCTGACTGCCAGCAGTTCAGTTCTCACCAGCTCAAGGTTGACTCAGCCTTCCATCCTTCCAAAGTCAGTAAAATAAGGACTCAGATTGCTGGGAGCAATATGTGACTCTGTAAGTCACTTAGAGAGGGCTGTAAAGCACTGTGAAGCAGTATATAGTCTAAGTGCTATTGCTACCATCAATGTGCTAGTAATATCCAACTTCATTGTGCTATCAAAATCTTTTTCCATTGTCTAGAAGTTGTTGAGGTCTGGATGGGACAAAACACAGTGAAGTAAATAGTAACTATTTATCATTTTGGTTCTTCTGAACTGCAGACCTGCTGCCTCGAAGATAGTACTACTTCTCAAATGATGGAGTGTCAAGGTTCCAACTGACGAACCCAACCAAGCAAGCACTGTTGAAATGTTCTGATCTCTGAATGCAAAACTTTATTGAGTGCTTTCAATCTGTGCTGATATGTACTCAATAAAGTTTTGCATTCAGAGATCAGTACATCTCAACAGTGTTTGCTTGGTTGGGTTCGTCAGTCAGAATCTTGACATTCTATCAGTGTTGTCATTTGACAAATAGTACTATCTGAGAGGCAGCAGGTCTGCAGCTCCGGAGTCCTCCAAGGAACATGGTTACTTCTGAAAGATCAGGTAGAAACCTTGGATCTTTGTTCAGAAGAGAGAAAACCTGACTATTGCAACTCATGTCCTTATTAACATGTAGTTGGCCTTCTGCAATGTGCTCTGGCCAGATTTAGTTGGCCCAAAACACAACAGCCTATCTCAACTGAGTTTAGTTGCTGTGTTTGTCTCATTTACAGGCCCTGAATAGTTATTAATGAATTTCCAGATTCATTCAAAGTGTTAGTTTGATCAATGAAGTCCTATATGGCTTTGCTTCCAAGCACTTTCAATACTTCCTTCTCCAGCTAAAGTTGATCCATCTGACGTGTTCCTCACAGAGAAGCTGCTTGTGATACTCAACAGTTCAAGAAGAAGATAAAGTGAGCAAAAATTGTTTTTGAGGAAAGGTAATCTGGAATAGTCTTTTTCTAGAAGTCAAGCTGGGCCCTTCAAAATTGACCTTCCAGAAGGTCATGCTCTTCTGAAGCTCCTTTAGAGATGAATGTGCACCATATGGAACCAGATTTTCTTGCCTGTTGATTATTTGGTATTCTGCATTATGTCAGTAGTTTTTTCTTTGATTCATGAAATTGAATTGAGTTGAATTACTGTAAACATTTAATAGTTTTTACATTGTTGTCAGTCACTATAAATCTGAAATATTGAACTGCATACAAATGTAGGTAGCTAGCTAGCTAGCTAGCAGATTGAAGATGATTCTGCAAAAAGTAGGGTCATGACCATGTTAGAATGAAGACAAGGAGAGGAACTGAGATCACCCAAAAGTGTTCCAGACAACTACTCCTCACAAGGAGGTCTGCAAGAAAACAGTCTCTGGCAGTTTTGGAGTTCTGGGACATTAGGTTGTATTAAGTTAATGAGATAGTTTCGAATGTAAAAAGAATTCTAGTGGACAATTTCCAATGCTTGGTTAGTTGCCGTTTAAAACATGCCTTCTACCTCACAACATAGCAAAGTTTTCAACTGACAGTTTTCATTTATATAACCGCCACATAAATTTTACTTAACTCAAGAGTGAAATGTATCCTGTGCTTCAATAAAAGAGGTAAACCTATGCTATACGGAGAAAACTAAGGTAATTGAATTCTAAAGGACTGAAAACAGCTAAATATGGTAAAATGTATGCTATGTATCTATGAGACTGAAGCATATTGTGGCAATCTATCAAATTATATATGGGAAAATGTGTTCAGATTTAGGTTATGAATGATTCATGGTACAAAATATTGCCTTTGGAATATAAATTGCCCAACCTGAGAGGAACCCCCAAATAGAATAAAATATTAATATATTAGGATGGCATTCAGATTACTGTGCTAAACATTTGTATAATAATAGCATGTTTCTAAGCTACCTGGAGATTTCATACAAACACAAATATATGTCTTGTATTGAGCGCTTGTTAGCATTGCTTGATATATATCTGTCTATTAAACAGAATGGTAGATAAACTCATCAGATAAGAAATTTTTGACAAAAAAAGAAAAGAACTACCAATACAAGTAACTGTTTAACAACTGTTAAAGGGATTGAATGTCATACTTAAGAAGTTATAAATATTAATAAGAAAATTATCATCAAAATAAAATTAATCTTGGGACCTTTCCTACTGAAAATTCTACTAGGAGATAAATATTGTATCCTTTTTAAGAAGTCTCAGTCGTTACTAATGAACCATGATTACTATTTACCTTTCACACTAGTTCTATCATTTCCTCCCATCTAAACATCTCTCAGAACAGTTGCAGTACCACTGCTTTTTTCTGATCTTCTGAAAGCCATTAATGGATCTAAAACACTATCCAACTCAAGGTCATCTGAATTAAAAACAGAACTCATTAGCTTTTTTAAAAAAGAAAAAAGTTAAAGAGGTCTTGTTCATTAAAAGTATTCCCCTTTTGATAAATAATCTATTAGAAGGTTGGAAACTCTGAATTGAAAAACAATCTCCTCCTGGTTGCTCCAATTTATTGAGAATTCATCTTTGTTCTTGTGTCATACAAAACTCAGTGAAAGCCATTGAGAACCTAATTTCCATTGAAAATATAATTAATTCATCTTATGCACAAATTTTTACACTAATCCTTTTTTTTTGTAAAGTACACATATAAGCCCAAACACCATAAAAATGTGCCACCCACATGCCTTCATGTGGGACAGAAGAAACAAGTCACATTCATATTTCTATAGACATAAAATGAGGGATTCTCTGATAAAGACCTGGGAAGAGATTACATTACATGAAAATCCGTGGCTGTTCACCATGGAGGTAATGACCCATCCCAATACACTAGACGTAGGTAAAATGTCTAGATATAATGAAATTTTAGATAATCAAGGAACATTAAAAACCAATCAGGAACTGAAAGATCAGGGAATAATTATAGATTGGCAATATCTTCAGTTACAATCAAGATATAAAAAAGATGCAGAGGAATATAGATTTGATACCAAATTACAACAACTCGATAAAAAATTTTCCTGAGGAGAAATTAATAACAAGAATATATAACTATTTACAAAATTCAATATGAAAGAGGAAGTAATAAAAGGACCCATGATAGCATGGCCCAAAAATTTCAGACATAATATTGAGTTTGAAAATTGGGAGAAAATTAAAAAATAACAAAATCTTCTGCATATAAGGAAAATCAATATAAGATGTTTTACTGTTGACATTTGGCCCCAACAAAGTTGGCAAAAATGTACCCAAATTTAAACCCAAGTTGTTGGAAATGCAAACAGAGGCAAGGTACCTTCTTTCACTCATGGTGGCTATGCCCCAAAGCAAAAAAATATTGGATCAAAATACAAAAGTGGTTGTATGAAATAACAAACTGTCAAACAGAATTTAAGCTGGAATTGCTCCTTTTAGGGATAATTAAGGGGAAATATAACAAAAAGACAAAATATATTATTTTGCACACAACTATGGCAGCGAGGATTGCATTCACACAATGCTGGAAAAAGGATACAATACTGTCAGAAGGTCTAGTAATTTTAGAATGCGCGGAAATGGACAAATTCACCTTAGAGTTAAAAGGTAAAGAAGATTCAGAGTATTATGCAGTTTGGGGAAATTAGTATGAATGGATGGACAATACAAATAAGATTTGTAAAGATGAGAAGATAAATAATTATAAATAATTAGAAATGTTTGGAAATATGTATTTGTAACAAAGATGTCTCAGTACTACTGAAGATGATTGAGATGTGTGAAGAGAAAAAATTGCAATAAAATATTTTTTGGGGGGGGAAATGTGCCACCCAGAGGTAATCCAGTTGTAAAAGTTAAAACATACAAAAATGTTGAGGGTTTGCTTATTTACAGGTAGCTCATTTTTCATGGTCATTTGGTTACAAATTCAATGGTCATGTTATCTACTGATGAACTTATACATAAGTATATATAGTAAACCAGTCCCCAGGCCATGGCCTGCTACGGGGCCTTGAGCCCTACAAACTGGGCTGCAGAAGTAGAACCATCCAAATGGAGCTGCACATGCGCACACATGCACTTGCCTGCCACTTACACGGAAGCATCCCCATTCCCCCCCCCCCAGAAAGATTGGGGGACTCTGCAGTAAAGTATATTTTGTCAAGATGAACTTGCATTTTATCTTGACAAAATAACCATTCTAATAATAGATAACAATAAGTAACAATAGATATTTGGCTTAACAGTTTATTCCAAGATAAGGTGGAAAGGAAAATATACCTTTGAAAATACTTTCAGGGAATATGAGTAAGTCCCAAATGAAGTGGCTTTTAGAGTCAAAAGCATAAGTGACATGTTTCTTATGCAACTCTATTTCTGTAAGATTGGAGGGTGGGGGGAGAGAAAAAGAGAGAGAGGGAGAAGGAGGAAGAGGGAAAGGGAGAGGAAGAAAGGGAGGGAGGGGTAGAGCCAATTATGAAAGAACAAAATGCAAGACTTTGAGATAGAATATCGTGTTTGTATGTAACATTTTCTGTAATTTGAAAAAAATTGTCATGAAACAATGCTGATGAGCCTCTGGGAACATCTTCCATTGCAACAGAAGGAAATCACTTTAATTAGGTTAAAAATTGAAGCGCTCACCCAGGCCATTACCTCAATTTTATTTTTCTCAAAAAAAAAAAAAAAGCACTGCTTTACTTCNCCTCAATTTTATTTTTCTCAAAAAAAAAAAAAAAGCACTGCTTTACTTCCTTAGTACAGTTGATGACTATGCTCTCAATATACTTTTATCTCCATGATTTTAAAGTAATTCAAATGTGAATATTTGTGAAAAGCATCTTGTTCTGCAACAGCTAATTATTTTAATATAAAGAAAAATTATATGGCCATCAATATGTTTGTATTATTTCCTGTATCTCAAGTTCATTGATAACAGACCAATTAGGGTATTGACCAGAGATGGTATTCAGCAGGTTCTGACCAGTTCTGGAGAACCGGTAGCGGAAATTTTCAGTAGTTCGGAGAACCAGCACATACCACCTCTGACTGGAGATTTTCAGTATCCTTCCCCTGCCATGCCCACCAAGCCATGCCACACCGACCAAGTCACGCCCACACAACCGGTAGTAAAAAAAAATATTGAATTTCACCATTGGTACCGACATGTCAGGCTTACTTGTATTAACATTTAATGTTAACATAAACAAAGGTATTAGTATTGAACATTCGAAAGCAGAATGTAAAAAGCATCAGAAAATGTTCCTTGTCTGGATTATTAAGTAAAGAGACACAGCATTGTTATAAGTCATTCCCAAAACATACAGTCAAAAACTATATAATCAAATATACTTTGCTATGCGTAGAGAATTCATAGAAGACAGAAAGAATGAGAGAAAGAGACTGCTGTCAGTCTGCATATTTAGTCTGTCCAAGAGAAGCATATCTTTGAGGAGGTGAATTCATTTAGATGGTATTTCTATGAATTGGCATAAGTGAATTAAAATTGGTCTACCCATAATACTGCTAAATAATTCAGGGCAGAAGCAAAGGATATCACAGGATATCTTCCAATAATTCAGTGGCAGAGCAGGTGACAGCTAGATCCCTATTCAAATCTCAGCATGCCATTAACTAACTACAGCGTACACTCATTACGGCAATTCTCTGAACAGATTATTTGTAATACAAAAAAGTCCAGAGGGAGAAAGAGGCATATGTGAGAACGGGAGAGGAGACAGTACTCCATCGAAGAGGAACATGAGGATGAGGTGCTCGAATGGCTGAG
>BHFT01040438.1:0-26068 GCA_004320025.1 Laticauda laticaudata
ACCAATCCACTTCTTACATTTTTGAACCAATCAGAACAGTAGCCTAGGATTAAACCACTTGCATATAGAACACTAACCACTGCGCCAACAACGCTCATACTAGATCCATGCTTTTTACTAGCACTGTGTTTTGGATTTTAAAAAAAGGTGCCATGGTGAGTATAGGCTCCATATTACACATCAGTGCTTCTGATGTTTAGACTATGACTAAAAAGAAAATTTTTTTCAATTCTTTCTGTTGTGTCTTCATCCTAATGAAAATTGTTACTGCCCGCATCGATTTGCTCAGTAGGTTCTGTTTATTTGTTCATTTGTTATTTTATTTTGACAGTAAGACAGAAGCAAAGAAGATCTTTATAAGGAATAGTTGGGTGCCAAATGCAAAAAAGCTGCAAGGAAACACAACTGCTATCCTTGTCACTGTTCTTCAACTCTTTTGTCTCTGTACTTGCTTTCGCAAGCAGCAAGACATGGACCTTCTTCACAAGCAATTCAATAGAACGCTACAATTGCAGTCTGATTAAAGGCATATTCCTTTGTAAACCACTTTGTAAAAAAAGCAGAACCAATAAATTATTTGCATGTGAAAATAAATAACTACTAAGAAAATACATTCAGCTAAAGAATGAACTATGGAATCCTTGGTACAATCCAAGCTTGGTTGTTTGCTTGCAGGAATTTTATTTATTTGTTTAAAACATTTATATAGCCAGATTAAAAAACATAAAATTATGTTAAAAACTATAAAATACAACTAATTAAAACATAAGATGAAAAATATTAGAAAAACATTACCCAACTAAGTAAAATGATCATTGTTATGAGGGAGTGGGATTTGTTCTTTGTTTATATATAGTATCTTCCTTATATTTGATAAATAATTATCATTTGACTGAATTATAAATAATAATTATCATTTGACTGAATTTATACCATTTTATTTAGCACAAAGTGGAGTGTTTAGTTTGTATTGTAAACCACATTAAGAACACGGATGTATGTGTTTTCTAGGCATATAATTATGATTTTTTTCGGCATTGTAATAATGTGATACAGAATAACTTGTATGAGTTCTACATGCCAATATTCTGCCATTAAAGATGTTGTTCCAATTTCTGAATTTTCTCTAATAGTTCACAGAAGCAAAGAATTGAGCACTAGATCTGGAAGACAGGGCAGCTGGCTTATAGTCCCCAGTGTCATAAGAGAATAATGGCAAAAAAAAATCAATTTATCCATTACAGTGAAGATTGGTACCATAATGAAAAATAATGCATTTATTCAATAGAACTTGCCAATGCAGCTGAAAAGACTTGCTAATTGTCCTGCTAATTGTCCTGCGTAGAGTGACTGAAATCAACCTCTGTCAGTAAAATTGTACTTTGGATCCCTATGTGTAAGATTTTTAAGTAAGATTTATAGTATAAACTACTTCTGATTTAAGATCAAGCCTATGGGAGACTTTTTTTTTAAAGAAACTACTGAGCTAATTTGTATCCTCCTCCCTAAAATGCCATTATAATCTATAGCTGCACTGACATATCAACAAATAGGTTTACCCTGTTTTTCTTAACAATAATTTTTTGCTTGGATGATCTATTCCTGGAAAGGCATCGGTAGAAATATGTCAAGTATATCAGGAAATGCTGCAGGAAGCTTGGCTCTCATTTGCTGCAACTTTATTAATCTGTCATTGAATGACTTGCTAAATCAAGAAAAATGTCACTAATCAAAAATAATATTGGAAACTGATGGTAATGGGGAAAGGCATCCAAAGTCTCTGTAACTTTCTTCTGTTGCTATTATGAAACATGGAATCACTTCTCGCTTAGTTGAACTATGCCCAGCAATATTGCACAAAAATGTGCAAGAATAGCTGCCAGGAACATAGATTTGCATTGAAATAGCACCCCCCAACCCACCCACCCCTTGTGTGTGTGTGTGTCTGTGTGTGTGTGTGTGAAAGAGAGAGAGAGAGAGNGAGAGAGAGAGAGAGAGAGAGAGAGAGAGAGAGAGAGAGAGAGAGAGAGAGGAAGCGAGGGAGGGAGGGAGACACACACACACACACACATGGGAGACAAGTGACTTAGAAATGAATCATGATGCAAATATCACAACTTACAGATTGAATTGCCTTTAATTTTTTAAAGCATATGTCTAAATGTGATTTTGACCCAAATGGTCCTTTTTCTCCCCATCTCATAATATAATGGTTGCATTAGTCCATGCACAGCATAAATCCAGTTCCTATGATGCTTCTTGACAGTCAGGACAATTCTGCACAGTAGCCTTAAACTGCTTGTCTCCTGTGCTGACACTGATTAGAAATAATACCATCTTAGGAAATTGCTGTCAAGATTTCAAGCTTTGGCAATATTGCTGGCCAGGTGTTCTTTCTGGACAATGGTTATCCCACCCTCCCAACTGTGGTAAGTGCCAATAGCTTATCTTTCTCTGAACAGGCAGAAGGACACAAAGTTTCCATTTGTGAGTACAAACTATAATTATTCATGGATCAATCCTTCTGGAAGGGACTTTAGAGACAATCTAATCTGATTCCTCTGCTCCATCAACCAGCTAAATAAAAGCCAGCAGTGTACAGCAGCAGCCAAAAAAGCTAAAGCAATCCTAATTTGCATTAACAGAGGGATACAATCAAGATCAAGTGAGGTACTAATACCACTCTATAAAGCCTTAGTAAGACCACACTTAGAGTACTGCATCCAGTTTTGGTCACCACACTATTAAAAGATGTTGAGACTATAGAAAAAGTACAGAGAAGAACTACCAGGATGATTAGGGGACTGGAGACTAAAACATATAAAGAACAGTTACAGGAACTGGACATAGCTAGTCTAGTAAAGAGAAGGACCAGGGTAGACATGAAAGCAGTCTTCCTATATCTGAGGGGCTGCCACAGAGAGGAAGCTGTTTTCTAAAGCACCCAAAGGCCAGACAAGGAATAATGCATAGAAACTGAAGGAAACATTTAACCTGGAAATAAGGAGAAACTTTCTGACAGTGAGAACAATCAACCAATGGAACAGCTCACCCTCAGAAGTTGTGGGAGCATCATCACTTGAGACTTTCAAGAAGAGATTGGACTGCCATTTGTCAGAAATGGTGTGGGATCTCCTGCTTGGGTGGGGGTGGTTGGACGAGATAACCTACAAGGTCCCTTCTGACTCTGATTATCTGTTATCATTGCTCTCAATGAGCACAATACAGATACTCCGCCATTTATGACCACAATTGGCAGCAAAATTTCTGTTACTGAGCAAGGCAGTTCTTAAGTGAGTTGTGAGTTTTTGCTGCCATGGTTGCTAAGTGAATCTCACAGTCATTGAGCAAATCTGGCTTTCCCTATTAATGTAGTATATCAGAAGCCAGAGGGGAAGGTCACAAATGGAAATCACATGATCCCAGGATGCTGCAACCATTGTAAATACATGCCGGTTGCTAAGCACCTAAATTTTGATCACATGACTGTGGGGAATGCTGCAAAGGTCCTAACTTTGTGAACTGATCATAAGTAATATTTTTCAATACTACAGTATTATAACTTCAAACGGCCACTGGATGAATGGTTGTAAGCCAAGGACTATCTACAGTATATTTGCCCATTGATGAGCAGAGGGGAAAAATTCATACAATTTCATGAGAAACCTGGCAAACTCTGCTTCACCCACAGCCCTTTAACTCAGTCCAAAGAGAGACATCTTCTTTCAGCAAGCCCTCTTTGGACAATTTCAACCACTCAGAATTGAGAATTCTAATTTAGGGGAACAGGGATGTACATCCATCCCAGGAGAGAAGGAGTGTGTGGTTTTTTTCCCCCCTCTCTCTTCATTTTTTTTGGTCAGAAATAAATTTGGGGGCTACCTCAAAGGTGGATATTCAGCAGGTTCTGACCAGTTCTGGAGAACTGGTAGCAGAAATTTTGAGTAGTTTGGAGAACCAGAAAATACTACCCCTGACTGGAGATTTTACACAATCCGTTCCCTGCCACGCCCACCAAGCCATGCCCAAAGAACCAGTAGTAAAAAAATTTGAACCCCACCACTGTGCTGCTTACTTCATTGTACACACTTTTGCAACCACTTTTTCTCACACCAGAAACACATAGAAAATATTTTTTAAAAAACTGACAGCAGAAAAAGACCCAATGGCCCATAAAGTCTGCGCCTTGAGTTTTTTGTTGGTTGGTTTTGTTTTCTTTTTAGTTTGTTTATTTATTTGTTATTTTTAGGTGTTAATTGTTATTGCATTATTTTTATTTTATTTTGTTATATTTTATTTTATTTATTTTGTTTTTATTTATTTATTTTTCTGTGCACATGATTGATTCCTCTCATGTTCCTCTCCACTGGCTGCCGTACATTTCTCTGCTTTGGGATGTTTCCAGATCTAAAAAGAAAAAAAAGTATTTGAAAGAGTAGAAAAGAAAACTCTGCTGTTTTGACTGCTCCCAGAGGGGCTGCTTAAAACACAAAAGGCCAGCCAATCCATCGGTTTACCTGTGTGGCCTGATGAAAATGTAACCAGAAGTTTCCAGCAGGTCAGGGCCATATGGCCATGGAGGAGGGGAGGGGTGTGGCCTGCTCCAGCACCACCAAACTTGATTTCAGGAAATACGACTTCAGCAACAGAGTGATCAATGCCTGGACATTCTACCTGACTCTGTGGTTTCTTCCCCAAACTCCAAAAACTTTAACCTTATACTGTCTACTATTGACCTCACCCCTTTCCTAAGAAGTGTGTAGGGGGCGTGCATAAGTGCACCAATGTGCCTACCATCCCTGTCCTATTGTTTCTTTTATTGTTCTTATATGTATTTATTTCATACTTATACCTATTATCTTGTAAGTGATTGACAAATCAAATAAATAAATCAAATAAATAAACCATGAGCCAATGGGAGTGGAGGCATTGCCCACAATGAAAGGAGACAACTGATTGTTAGTTAGTGCTGCTTTTGATACAAAGCAAGAAAAACAGATGTTTCCTTTTTTAAAATAAAAATAATATCACCCTATGGGCTGATTTACATGCTTTCTGGAATGGCATGGTCATCACTATGCTACTCCCCCACATGCTGCCAAGTTTATCCCTGAAGTCTTATATAATGGAAGCCTTAAATTGCCCATCTCCAGAGAATAAGCACCATAGATCCAAGTGTTGCTTTTAACAATATAGAAGACAATAATGTGAACTCTTTATATGTGATGTTATAAAACTTTATATTAGTACAAAAAAGCCCACAGAGACTATTTAAAGCATTCATATTACTCTAGAGCAGTGGTTCCCAAAGTGGGTGGTACCGCCCCCTGGGGGCAGTGGGATGCCTTAGGGGGGCGCTGAGAGGCAAGGGGGCTGGCAGGGGGGCTCTAGGCGGCAGCAAGGGGGCGCTGAAGGTGAGCAGCAGGGCACAATTCAGGGTGAGAAAATCTCACCGGCGTTCAAAGCAAGGACCCATAGGATCAGCCCATTGACTTGCACGCTCTGGTGCAAGGAGCTCAATGGAGTGATCCTGGGGGCTTCGCCCCAAGTGCAGCATTGGGAAAAGAGAGCAAATCCAGAGTGGCTTTGCTCTCCTTTTCAAACATCCCCCCAGTGCCATCATGTTCGGGGTGGCGGGGCTTCGCCCCGAATGCACTGTTGGGAAAGGAGAGCAATCTAGTCCAATGACCTGCTCCAGCAGGGTTGGAAGGAAGTATGTGTATATGTGTGTGCACTGCTGTCAAAACTCCAAAAACAGGTTAAGCCCATGTCACACCGAACCAACGGATGCAAAGAGGATGTAAAACGGACAAAAAACCTTGCCATCCGTCGTTCGAAATGCGTGTACAACTGCTCTCGTTTGGCTTTCCTCTATCGTCAGCATCCGTCTATTGACGTTTCATTCTAAAAAGTTTTCGTCTGCCATCAAACTTTTTGCGCGGAAATGTATCCAGTTTGTTCGTCTGTATCTGTTCGGATCCCTACACATCTTTAGCCATCCATTACGCATCGCTATATCGGAGGCATTCGCTGCGCATCGCGCACGCGCATTTACATATATCCCGCCCCCCGCCGGCATGCAGGGAGAAAAGGGCACTTTGATGCAGAAACGGATTACAGAAGCGGGTGCAAGCGAAACAACAGCATTCTAAAACGGAAAAAACATTCACGAGGGGATCTATCATCAGATATTAAAGGATGCCCTAGAGGATGCCTAGAGGATGCGCTAGAGGATGCATAGAGGATGCCTAGAGGATGCAAAGGGACACACCTGCTATAAAAAAGGGGCGAAGAACTCATCCTGTCATCTCATTTCAGAACAGCAGCCCACCTGTGCATACCTCTGCAGCTTTTATCTGTTTTCTCTCCACAGCATCCAGTCATTGTCACTGTGGATCGTACCAACAGTGCCTTTTGGCACCAACCATCCTTCTGCAAAGTACGAAGCATCTACAGGCTCTGTGAACTCTTCTATTGGAAGAAGGAGGCGGCAAGAAGCGTCTGTCCCGAAAATGGATCGGGAAGAATGAGCATGAGTACAGACTGGTAGCAAAGTTGATGGTGGAGCTCGGAACGTAAGCACACTTGGGCATATCCAGAAACTTCAATGACGCGATGCTCCAGGCAGTTTGGAGAAGTTGTGCAGCGCCTTGACACCAGGTTGACAAGCCGAAACACCAACTTAACGGCCCAGCCTGAAACTGGGCTAAGGTGGCATTCCACGCTGTGCACATGGCTTGGGACACCTACAAAAGCATGCAGTAAAGCTGAGGGTGCACAACACACCATCAGTGTTGTTGGTCAGAGAAGTGGTGCTGTCATCATCGAAGAATACAAGGAGGAGCTCCTCAGTGCACCCTCCACTGAAGATAGGCATGGAAGAAAGTTGGAGAGCAGTGGTTCAGAGTGGAACTTCCCCACACCCTCTGGAGCATCGATGCGCAAGCAGTGCCTGCAAGCGCCAAGCAGTCGGGCCTCACTTATTTCACCTACAAGGGCTTCTCAGCATTTGGTCCTTTCGCCAATGGTCGAGCTGACTCCAGTTATGTACATCGGATGCTTCAGGCTACGGCTCATCTTCAGATGCCAGAAACAACGCAGTCACCTCAAGGAGGGGCGTGGAAGCACCTCATTGTTGGGCTTCCCCCCAAGAAAAAAAAAAAAAAATGAAATTTCCCCCAGAAACCCTGCCCAACGACACGCAAGATGTCCCTACTTCATCGTGGGGGATGAAAGCTTCTCTCAAACCTACCTCATGAAGCCCTACACTTCCAGACTCCTCAGCCTGTGGAAGAGAGGATTCAACTACAGGCCGTCCAGGCAAGGCGGGTGGTGAGAAACCGCCCTCTTGGCATCCTGCAACAGGTTCCAGGTACTTTCACCAACCATCAGCATCGGCCAGAGACCGTGAGGCAGGATCATGGGAAGCTTGCTGCATCCTGCACAATCTCATGTGCCACCGGCTACCCGTCTCAGTGTTGCACGAACAGGCTTCGTGGAGTCAACAAGGCAAATTGGGGAATGAGTCTGGGGAACTGGAGGCAAGGGCGAAACCTGATTGACACTCAGTGATGTGCAAGGCAAACAGAGCTCAACGGGAAGGAAAGAAGCAGCGCAACTCCTGAGACACTGGTGAACTCCCCACGATGGAGAGTGGAGTGGCAAGACAGGTTGATAAGATGCTTCATCATGGATGCTTCCTTCAGCCTGTGTCATACACAGGATGAGATTTGGTCATGTATTGTTGGGTGGGCCTCAACTTGAACAGGCGCGCTGTTAATAAAGATTGTGTTTTGTGGTTAAATGTGTGATCATGCTTACATTGTTATTGATAAAAAAGGGACATCAGTGCTGGCACTGGAGGTAGACCATACAGTCCATATGCTTGCACTGGAGGTTTTAATCTGATTCCACAGCCTATTACATCAAAGGTATCCTGCCTCATTCCACAGTGTATCCCTCTGCCACCCTACTGCTATCTTACCCATCCACACAAGCATGCAAAGGCTTAAGCCAATTTAAAAGTTTCACAAGACTATTATAAAACAGAAGAATGAAGCAAGTGTTGAATCAAAGATAAACTTTTGGAAATCCAACGAAGCTGTAAAAAAAAATGACCCAGGTCAAGTGTCAAATAAAGTCCACAGCGTAGGCCAGCTACCCAGTCTCTGGGCATCTTACCTTGGTCACCTCGGAGGTGTGCCAGTCTCAGGGTGAAAGGGTGCAGGTACTGTGGTGTGGTGTGTGGAGTGCTGGGCCCGAGAGGACAACAGGGACGTGTTTATGAGGAAGTGTGAGCAGCTGCTCAGCCCCCGATGCCTGCAGACTGTCCTTCCTCCATGCCATGGGTGTCAGCCCATATGATGACAGATGTACTGAGGCAGGGCTTGCTTGTGGGTGGAGGAAGGAGAGGTAGCTGGGCTGTTCGCTCTGCAGCTGGGAGACTGCCGCGGGGATTGGCATCGCGTGGTGTGCGGTGGCATTCTGTCGTGGGTTAGCATCAGTGTGTTAAGCCTGGTTTTCCCCAACCAGGGTATGGGAGACAAGCTAAACAGAATGTTGCCAGCGTTAGTCAGATAGGCACACGATAACATTGAGTGAGCTAAGCTCTGTATGTTTATTAACATCCCAGTAAAAACTAACAATAACGCTTGTTGCTATCACAATTATAGTTTATTCCATTATGTGGCATAGCATAGTCAAAACAATAAAGTCCAATAGTCTGTATCATATTAGTCAGTCATTCAGGATAATTCAGTTAGCAAAGTCCATGTAGAAACCTAGGTTCAGTTCACTTACAATCATCTTTTCTCTCATCCCGTTCGAGCAACGGCACGATCTAGTTCAAGCAGTATCAAGGATCATCAAAGCCAGGAGAGAGAGCAAGCTGAGTCTTGCTTCTTTTAAATGCTTTCACAACACTCCTTAATTACTATCCCACAGTTAAAGTTCGCGATCCTTACATACAAACTATGATTCATATTATTATTTTGCCTAAACCAGTTAGGGTAACAATGTTATCCCTAACAAGTGCATTCAGTGAACAGGTGGCCAACGGTGTCGCCGATGACTCTGCGCTGGACTGGGAAGGGCTGCTGCCTGTTGCTGCGACCTCCCTGTAGCGTAGCCCTGTAGGTGAGGGCCTGTGGAAGGCTTGGAATGGGAGACATCACCTGGGGTAGGAACAGACTGGCTGGGTGGGAGCAGTTCCTCTGGCTGGAGGTTTGTGAAGCGCGCCGTGATCCGGTCTTCACCGCTGTACTTGCGATCCGCTGTCCTTTGAGGGTCTGGTTGCATCATAGTTGAGGAAGGGCTGTGCGGTTTGGAGATGAGGAGTCGGTGGTGGACACAGCTGAGAAGGAGATCTATGCTGTCTTGGATTGTAGTTCTGATCTCCGAGCAGACAAGTGATGGGCTCAGCCGCTCCTTGTCCGGCTCTCCTGCCTTTCTACCGGAGGCGGACTGGGGGGGTGGATGCGGCTAGACATGTTGCTCTAGCGACTCGATGTTCCTCTCTCCCACGCACAGAGGATCCATCTACGCACCTCCACAACAGCTTACACACTGTCCACGGGTTCTCGCGCCGTGGCACGCATCCACAGAAACCCTGCCTGGAGACAGGGACTGACTCTCGGCCGAAGAGGAATGGCTCTCAGCAGCTGCGCGAAGAGAGGGTAGTGAGCAGGGGCTGTGTGTCCTCGGTGCGTGACTCACCCTCAGGAAGCTGCACGCTGGCCATTAACGTGGTTTCTCTTGTCTGCAGCTTCACAGTCATGCGCCAGACTTCTTGAGGTGCAACTTCGCGCTACCAGGTTGCATATGTTTCCACCAGCCGAGTAGACATCCGAAGTGAACCCATCTCTCTGCCCTCTCTCTCCAAGCAGCCTACTTCTGCTGCGTGTCCCTGTTACAGCTGGTAGTCCCTTCCACCACAAATAGTCGTTCTCGTCTCAGCCACTCCAGCACCTCTAATCCCTTGTGCGCCTCCTCAATGGAGTATTGGCTCCTCTCTCCGTCCCTGCCATACGGCCTCTTCCTCCTTTTGCCAGAGACCAGATGGCCTCAATCAGAAGGCTCCCAGGTAGTAGGGCTGCTCTCCTCCACCATCCAGCATCGAAGCCACACCAGCTGGATATCATCATCATCATCTTCATCATATCATCCTCACAGCAGGATCATAATCATCAATCATCATCATCCATCTTCATCATTTATTAATCAGCAGCAGCGGCAGCAGGATCAAGCACAGCAGACCAGCAGGACCAGGTCACAGGCAGTAGATAAGCACCACAGGGCCAGCAAGTCCAGGAGCATGAGCAGGACCACAGGACGCACGAGCAGACGAGCACAGACCAAGGAAGACGAGCAGGCGAGCAATCCAGGAGCACGAGCACGCAGGGACAGCAGACCAAGAGCATTCAACAGCAGGTAAGCAACCAGCAGAAGCCCCAGCATCCAACAGAAGCACCAACTCCAGGAGCAGCTTCAGCAGAAGCCCCCAGCAGAAGCAAGACAGGGGCAGCGTGGGGAGGGCTTGCCGCCCTGTCCTCTGGATGGCGCAGGCGGAGGTTCGCCCATGGGTGGTTGCGGGCAGCTGAGGCTGCTGCAGCACCCCTGGTGGGTCTCGGCTGGAGGAGCCTGGCAGCATAGCTGAGAAGCCCCGCGGTAGGCAGCCTCGAGCAGAGCTGGCAGGCTGCAGAAGTCTGCGTAGGTAAGCATGGCAGGAAGCTGGCAGGAAGCCTGCAGGAGGTAGGAGGCGGCACAGCTGGCAAGCAAGCTGATGCAGCAGCCAGCCAAATGCAGCAGGCAGCAGGCAGGCAAGGCCAAGGAAATTCGAAGTGGTCCACAGCACGTCTTGATCTGCCCGTGCAGAGGTGAGATATGTCTAGAGCCTACGTGCGAGCTGCTTCGCTTTATATCCGGGGGGGTTGCGCAATCATCCCCCCGATGCGCAATATAATGCCAGCATACGTTAGGCTTCCGCTGTGCATCGCTAGGCTTATCTGCTCGCATTCTCGTTCATCGTTGGCGTCCGCTGATGCATCCGTGTATCCGTTCGCGTTCCGCTCTCTGAGCCTCCGGCCAAGCTCTAGCAGTGCGCCATCAATCCGCCCCATCTGCTTCCCTTCGCTGGCTTCCGTTCGCATCTCTTTGCATTCCTCCTGCGTCCTCCACCGCGTCCGTTTATCCCCCGTCCGGTTATGCAAATTTTTTGCCCTTTTGAGTGCGGATAACAACGGATGGAACATTTTGCTCGTCCGTTGTGTCCTTTTTGTATCCGTTGGCCGGTGTGACATGGGCTTTAAGTAGTTCTGGGAAGGCCAGCCATAAATTGGAATACTTGCTAAGCAACGACCATTAAGTGAGGACCACTTGTACTTGGTTTGCCAGTCACCAAACCATGCCCACCCATCACGTGACCAGCAAGCCATGCCAACAGTCACGTGACCAGCAAG
Organism: Laticauda laticaudata; assembly: GCA_004320025.1. NCBI lineage: Eukaryota > Metazoa > Chordata > Lepidosauria > Squamata > Elapidae > Laticauda > Laticauda laticaudata. The sequence goes on from BHFT01040438.1 coordinate 11,457, forward strand.
CCATGCCCACCCAGTCATGTGACTAACAAGCCACATCCATCCAGTCAAATCCATTACCAGCAAACCACACCCTCAAATTAGGCCATTTTAGGCCCACAGAAATTTGAATCCTGCCCCTGGGTGGGGGGGCATTCAGGATGAGTTTGTAGCACCAAGGGGGTGGTGGACTGAAAAAGTTTGGGAACCACTGCTCTAGAGTAGAAATGCTTCCTGCAACATTGTTATCCAGGTTCCCAGGAAAGAGGGAAGGTGCACTCCAGAAGAGGCAACTCAGTTCTGATAGTTCGTGTGACACTTTGTGAAGTCCTTCCTGATATGCTGATTCTCCTCCCCCATTAAATGGGGGGGGGAGTGTCTTAGCACTGTTTGTTTTTTAAAAATAATTTGATTCAAAGGAACCTTGTGACCATGGAGCATGGGCAGACAATGAATGCATAGAGAGGGGATTGGTTGCCCCTATAGTGGTGAAAAGAGAAAAGATGCCCTGCCAGGAACACAACTCCATCTTGGCCGAGGGATACTGGGCGGGGGGAAGTGCTGGAGGAAGACCTGAGGGTGGGTTGGTGCATGTGCTGCACTTAGTAGCATCATTTGCTCACTTCTAGTTTATGGAGAGGTTCTCAGCAAGAAGACAATGAAAGAAATGGGATGCCTATAAAAACTTCTCTCATGCCTTCTTGATGTTGGTGACTCAACAGCCCCATGTGAATGAGTTGGTGTTATGACACCATTATACTATCACAAAAGTAGTGCAGATTACATAGGGAGATAAAAATGCCTTTGCAAAGAAGAAGAGGAAAAGACGAGTGATAAAAGTGCAGCTGTACACCCACTTGTTTGGAATGAGGTTGAGGAGAGCTTAAGAGCTTATATACCCAAGTAAGTGGATCTCAACGTAAAACTCAGGCTGAAGAGGTAGGTGAAGTTGGGCACATGCAAAGTCAGGGAGAGTGAAAGGATAATTATAACATCAGAGGCAATAAAAGGAAATAAGAGATGCAGCCATATGGGAAGTTTTGTAGTCTGATACTCAAATTAGAGAATAAAGGAGGGAATGTTTGATTTCTTCTCCCAGCTATGATTCAAAGTTTCTGCAAAAGATAAGACCCAGGGGCTGTGCATGGACTTTTTTTTAACTGATTGCCTAGACATTCATATTGAACCTTGTAGATCTTTTTAACATTCATATTTTATTATGTTTATTAATCTAGGTGAAATGTTAAGATACATTGCAAGTTCATGTATCATATGTTGTACTCTAAATAAATAAACAAATGAAGGATATATGGCAGGTGACAATTTTTCATCATAATCCCACCCTCCATTTCCTGGTTAATCAGTGCCAATTCATATTCCAAAGGCATTCTCTCTTTTTGGCCCTGGTCCTCTACTTCCATGACATTCTTCTCTGTGAAGAAGATACTATTAATATTGCATGATTAGGTTTATTTCTTTTGCAGGAATTGGAAGAATTTCAAATATGTGTCCCCTAGGGGTGGTGGAGGGCAGGGCAGGTTGTGCTTACTTTCCAAAGCTTGCAAGGTGATCAAAAGCTTCAGACTGAAAATGTCCCATGTATACTGGTCCAAAAGGATCTTGTGGTTGACACTATTGAAAGCCACTGAGAGATCAAGCAGCAGTGGATCCATCAAGAGTCACCAAGAGTCATAAACAAGTGGGACCCATGCTGTTTCCATAATGTACCCTGACTGAAACTGGACTGAAACAGGTACAGATAATCTGTTTCCTTCAAGATTCTCTGTAGATGTTCTTCAACCATCTTTTCCACAGCCTGCTGCCCAAAAGAAGATTGGAAACTGGCCAATAAATATCCAGCAGGGAAGGGTCTAGTGATGACCTTCTGAGGACAGAGAGTATCACTGTATCTTTCAAGGCTGATGGGACCATTCCCCTTGCTTAAAGAGGCTAAAACTGCATGAATCTACCTGTGGTCACCATCTGGACTGCCTTAATCACCAAGAAGGACCAGAGTCTAATAAACAGATGGCCGAACTAACTGGCAAAATAGAATCAATCCAGAAAAATACCACAAGATTGTGCCTCAGGCAACTTACTTGGACTTGCCCAATCAGAGTTCAACTCTGAACAAATCTGAGCAACATTGTCTGGCAGATAGCATGAATCTTTCTCAGTGTGGCTCTGAAAATGACCCTGTCATTTCAATAGAGTAGATCACCCTAAAAGGGCTGCTGGGTGGCTATAGCCAGATACAATATCTCTACGGATATTGTTTTCCATTCATTCATTCACTGGGAAAGATGTATTGCAAGATATATACTGTTCAGAGACACTTAGGTTTAAAAATGGTTTAATAAATTACATGGCTATTTAACAAGTTGTTGCTTACAACATACTCATTCCATTCTGGGTCTTTTATTCACTGAACTAAGCTCCCGTTCATTGGAGCTTATATTGTAATAAATCTAGTAGTCTTTAAAATGTCCCCAGGCTCTGCTCTTTTTGATGTTGTTTTAGATTAACATGAACTTGTAAAACAATTACCCTGGATTATTTTTTTTTATTTTTTCCTCTCTTTTGCCTTGTCCTCTTCATTTCTGGTTCATCAGTGTCTGACCTGTTCTGTTCTGCTTTACTCTGTTCCACTCTATTCTGTTCTGTTCCTCTGATGCACTTTGCTTTTTGCATTTGTTGGTTTTGATTTTCTTCTTAACTTTTATAATATACTGGCCAGTCATACTGCCTTTGGACAGCTAAATAAATGCTTTAAATAAATAAATCCATCAGTGCAGAAACAGTTATTTTCACAAAGTAATATTAGTCTCAGAAGAGTTTCCTCATTTGCCAGACATGTCCTAAATATTTCAGGGCATCTGTTTTAGAGTTTATGATTTCTGGAAATCTTCCTATTCCCCACCTCTGAGCTTTCTCCCTCTGTACAGCACTTGAATTGCTTGAACAACTGAAATCAATCAGATGACTGTATCACTGTCTAACATAGACAAATTTACTTGAAAAGTAATCGTGGAGCAGACTGGATAATTATTCTTCTAAACGTGAAGCTAATGTAGCATGTAAGACAGATATCCTTGCACAGCATTGTTTTGATCGCTATAAGATGTAGTTTGCAATTCTGTCTCAGACTCAAGCAAGATCCATTTCAGGCATTCTACAGAACCATGGCAGAACTACTGGACAATGCCATTCAAGAAAATTAGTGGGAATCTAATGGGACAGAATTTGAAGGAATTTAGGACTTACTTTTGGGGAATGGGCTTTTGCCCATGCCTCTCCAACACCTGGTAGAGCGTCCTTGGCTCCCATGGGAAAGAATGTTATTTTGGCTACACATCCCCAGCTATTTCTATCTCCCCCCCCCCTCATGTTTCCNTCCCCAGCTATTTCTATCTCCCCCCCCCCCTCATGTTTCCACTGCTCCAACCAGCCTTGCTGTGGCAGCCCTGAAGAGAGTCCCAAAATGGATTCAGGATACTTAGACTTATATACTACTTTACAGTGCTTTATAGCCCTCTCTAAGCAGTTTACAGAGTCAGCATATTGCCTCCAACAATCTGGGTCCTCATTTTCCCCGCCTCAGAAGGATAGAAGGCTGAGTCAACCTTGAGCCTGGTGAGATTTGAACTATCAAACTACTGGCAACCAGCAGTTAGCAGAAGTAGCCTGCAGTACTGCACTCTAACCACTACACCACCATGGCTCTAAAGAAGCTACCAAGGAAAAAATTATGCTCTCACCAACATTGGCAAGGCAACCTATTATATATAAACTGAAAGCAAACTTCACACTCACTAGCATGTTAACTGACTTGGTGATGAAATATCTGAAAGTAAACAAATCAACCTTGGAGAACATCAAAAACTTTACAGTTCAATATTCTCTTTTATTGGAGGAAAGGTGATTTCAGATACAGATACAATATTACAATACTGATGCATCCTACTGGAAATCAAAATATGTATTGTCAAGATCACATTTTTTTTTCATTTGTAATGTATGGCTGTGAAGAAATAGAAATGGAGAGAAATGGCTGTAAAGCCAGCACCAATTTATTTACAGTGGCTGCTATCTGGGTGGCTTACAATGGCATGCTAGACTTACAGAGCAGTGCCCTTGGGTGTGGGTATCAAAATGATGAGCAAGATGATGAGCAGAGCTTCATGATTCATTTTGAATGTGCCCTGTCACAAAATATCTATGGAGATCCTCAGGATTGTCCCCAAGATGCTTTTTTCAAACAGCAACTGGACTTTGTTTTTCCTTGAAGACCTTTTGCTTCTCATCCAAGAAGCTTCTTCAGTTCTGACTGAATAGCAGAGGATAGAAGGAATTATTCTCCTTGAAGTCATCTGGTCATTAGCATTCTTTCTGAGAGTCATTGAGGTCACTTGGAGGTTTACCTGTGCCCTCAGGGTCACCCATAGTGCAAATGGGTGTGGAACCTTTTTGGAACTGATTTCAGGTAACCCTGAGGGCACAAATAAACCTCTCAGTGGCCCCAATGACTCTCAGAAAGAGTTCCAGATGACTGCAAGGAATATAAATCCTTCCATCCTCCATCATTCAGTCAGAACTAAAGACACATTTGGACAAGAAGCGAGACATCTTTAAGAAAAACCAAAATCCAGTTGCCTTTTGAAAAAGCACCTTTGGGACATTCGTGCAAAAGAGCAAGGGTTTTCACTATGGTCCCCTGCCTATCATTTTATTGATTTTGACCTCACCCTTAACTCCCAAGCAGATGATGCTGTTCAGATAGCCAGCAGTTTTCTTGAGTAATAGTAATAACAGAGCTTTGCTATGAAATCAAACCAGCTAGGCATCTCTGCCTCCTTTGATAGGCATGGCTTGCCATGACACTGTCAAGAGTGTCAGCTCTTCCAATGAAAGGAAGAATATAGGATCCAGCAAAAAATTTTAAAATCTCAATTTTCTCTCTCTCCTTTGGCTGCATTGGACCTCTGATGCCTTTTCCTTTGATGCTATAAACTCAATCCCATACAGTATCATTAAACATGAAAATATGAGACATTCTGTGGCCCATTTTTTGAAAGCCCCCGGTGTTTCTTGACACATCAAGTTGAATGCTTAATAAAGAGAAGGAACATTTTGTGATGCAGAAACCCAACAAGATGAATGCATTCCTTAATTTCATTAACAGAAAATGAAACAATTAAATTTCAGCAGGAAATACTTCAGTAGGGTATGGTTGTTTACATGCATGACTGCAGTTTGTTGCAGACATTGGTATTAAAACTAAATTCTGTTAACTCTATGTTAACAGAGAAGACAATGGGAAATATAGCTAAGTTCTTCATTAGGGTTCAGGCTTTTCCTACTATTGAAGATTTGCAAAGCTATTATTGATCTCATCTGAAAACATGAAAAAGAACATTAACTAAAGCTGCATTTTTATCTGTATCTGATTGTTTTCAAGCTACTCATAGAAGATGCTTTCTTTATAGTAAGATACAGCATGGATTAATAGACCGATGGTTGATAATACAACAACAGCTGTTGTTAGGAGGACATTAAGGTAGTTGTCCTTTTGTAGATGGTGTCTGGATATTTACACTCCAGGTCCAGTATCCTATTCTCTTTTTTAATCTACTATTTTGAAGCAAGCATGGTTTGCTATACTGATTTATATTAAAGACAGAAATAATTTTGGTTCGCTGTCAAGCTGTCACTGAACTGTTGTAATGATAGATCACAGTTCTGCTTCAGATCTTTCTTTTCTCCAGAGGCTCCTGAAAGGCTACCCCACTTTAAATATTGATCACCTCTAAGTTACCTAGTCTGCCAAAATTCATAATAGTGAAGGCAATTTTTTTTTTCTCATGGTGGCGAAATTCTGTGCAGCCCTTGCACTTGACCCAAAGGCTAAGTTTCCAGAACTTTCTCCAGATTTGGCATTTTTGTTCTGAGCTTGCAACATTTCCTCTGGTGTGTGTGTGTATGTGTGTGTGTGTGTATTTACATGAATTAAATCTGTTTGCAATGTAGGAAAGTACTCTTCATTTTTAGATTGAATGTATTTCCTGGTCAGGATGGCCACAAATTTGCTTAAGTTTCACAGTTTTGGCATATGGGATTGTTTAAAAAAGAGAAAGTAGGGAGATAGAATGAGTGACACAAAAGAAACTAATCAGCTACTGGGACAAAACCCAACATGGGATTTTGAATACTGTTTAGTGAAAAAGGAAGGTGAATGAAGAAATTGAAACTGAGTTTAGAAGTGAATAAATTATTTTAAGGCTCTGGGGAGAAATGTGAGGACCTTTTTTTAAATGAGACAAGACAAGGGCAGAGAAAGAATATGGTTGAGTCCAAATCAATTGACTAGAGAATTTTTCAGAGTTGCTTAAAACTGCTATGGTTGAGAAACAGTGGCCTACATGAACACAAAGGCAATTTTCCAGCTGTGCATAAATGTCCATTTTAAAAGTATGTTAGTGAACAACAGAAGTGAATAAAAATAACCCCAAATAGGGCTAAACAAAGTCATTACAGAGTCATTACATTACACTTTCCATCTGTAGATAGATTTCAAGTTTTTAGTGAGAGATTAAAATACTTGTTCTGCTCACAAACACAGTCTGCAGACAAGAAGGTTCCTTAAATCCTGGGAGGGAGGAATTTTTTTTTAAGATGAGACAATTACAGGAAAGAAGCCCTATCAACAGTTAGAAGAACATAGGACAACAAAATGGAAACTCAGTGAAGATCTATGATTGTAGATCAGATATCTTACATGGGAAAAAAGAGGAGAAATATTTAACAGCTACCATGTTGGAAAGAGGCACTGATGAAAAAAGAACAGCACTTGACTTTTCTAAAGATCCAATATTTAAATTGTACTATACTAATTGTACTGTACTATCATTTAATGAAAGTTCTTAGAGGGTAAATATGATGTGAATCCTGAAACTGGATGACCCGAAAGTTGCAATACTTGTACAGTGATTGCATGTTGGGTGATATTGACACTCAATGGACCAGAGGTATACTTGGCTGTTGTTAAAAAATAAAATTGAGACCATGAGTAAGTATAGCATATGTAAAAAAAAAAGTGTTTTTTTTCTCCTGCCCAATCACACCCATGTGGAGACCCTACATTGAATCCTTCTAATAATAGCATCTTGATAAAGAAAGGAAGTCAGTGATGGTAGTAGAAAGAAGACAATTTAAGAAGGCAGCAATGAATACCATATGCAAATGCTGCGGTCAATGGCTTAACACTCTTGAAACTTTCTTATTTTGTGTCAGCATTAGGTAAGCAGGCAGTTAACTGAAATAAGTGTTTTTAGTAAAAATCCAAAAAGAAAAAAGAATTCCATTGCCAAGTCATCCCTTGGATGCATTTCTCCCCTAAAATCCTACAATAATAAATGTCACCATGGAATACTACTGTATAAGTTGGATTTAAATTTGTCAGATCATTTCCCATCAAATTCCCTTTCTTCACATCCATCCCCAAACTAATCTCCTGAAATGAAATTGTAGTATGCATGGCTGCCTTGCTACTTCACTACTTTTTATTGATTTATTTTCTAAATCTATTACTTGATTATTTTTGGTGAGACATATGTTGTCATGAAGTATAATATAACATCATCCAGTGATAACAGTGAAAGATAGTAGAAAATGCAATAAGTAAGACTCAAGGAACCTTGTATAATAAAATACATGATCCATATCTATTTACAGGAGGTAACTGAACTTCTTGGGAAGGTGGATGAAGAAAATGTTGAAAGCTACAGATTTGTACTGTCTCTGCCAGCTGAAAATTCTGCTCCTGTCTACCAACCACCACTAACCACCACCGCCAGAGGATTTCCCAGAGGCAGTTTAGAATAACTTGAGATTCTTTAGCATTCTCCAACACTCAAGAAACAGTGTTTGGAATTTTCCAAATCTCAGCATTGGAAAACATATGAAAAATGTTCTACGTCTGCTCTCCCCAGCCAGTGTGAGCTTCATGGTGAAGTTAACATTTTGGGTGAAACACCAGCATTCACCAACACCAGACAGCAACCACCATCCTGAACTGATTTAACAAAGAAACTGAACAAGCACAAGTACAAGTACAAGAAATATGCAACTGCACTATTCAGAGCTTAAAATGGATTCTCACCATTTGCGTCAGCAAATAATCTGTCATTTTCAGAATTGTGATTGGTGGTGACATGAAAGAGAGACAACTTGCAAAATGTGGTAGAATTGAAGTAGCCACACAGTTCAGTTGTCTTCCAACCACTGTACAAGGTGGATGCTTGGGTATCAAAGCTTATTTTCAAGGTGCAAGCCCAGAGGATATATGTGAACACAGTCTCCAAAATCAGCATTTGTGTCCCAAAAGTGCTCTTCCAAAAAGCAACTAGACTTTCTTGTTTTTTTTCCTTGAAAACATTTCATTGCTCATCCAAAAAGCTTCTTCAGTTTAGAATTGGAGGAGAAGCAAAATATTTCTAGTTGCTTTTTGGAAAAGAATCTTTGGGATAACAATGACCTGGATGATTGAGAATCTCCATGGACATATCAGCATTTGTCTGAAATCAGCTTTTGTATTTGCTGTTAGTTATTAAGAAACAGTTGAAATCAATAGTTGTGAATATATGAGGCACTTTGGTCATAAACAAGCAAATGGAATACCTGACAAGTGAACTTCAGTTATTTGGCAATGCACCTGTTGAGGAAAAGTGTTATTTTAACATTCAGCCCCCATATATTAAAGCAAAAACAACAGTTGTTGGCCATATAATCTACAACCTTAACCTAAAGAAATTAAAATAATAAACTGTACCACTTTTTGCATGAAAACGTGACACTGTTTGCATATAAGAATCTTAGCATTTGTTGAGTTGGTAAAATTAGCAACAGTGTCAATATGCTCCATTATATAAGTATTGATATGCCAAAAATTGTGTCTTAGACCATAGATGTGAGCACCCAATATAGAGTGAAAAATGGGTTGGATTTGTGAAAACATTTATAGAAGGAATTAGACATCCAGTTGTGCCATTGCACTGCATAATTTACCAGGAGGTATTGTGTGCCAAGACAGGATTCACAGAACCTGTGAATGACAGGTTGATGATTTAATGACAGTTGCAACAAAAATAGTGAATTTAATACCTGCTTGATCCTTTCACAACTAAGAATTCTCTGTAGCATTGTAGGAAGTTGATCAAAGTACAGTGGACTACTGATGCACAACAATGTGAGGTAGTTGAGCTGAGCAAAAGCCCTCAAAAGATTTGTGGAATGTTACAAGGAAATTAAATTATTACTGTATGTTGAGAATAAAAATTTGGAATAGTTTCCTCAGCTCAGTGATTCAGCACACTGGTGTTTTTTATAGACCTCTTGGTTCATATAAATGAATGGAACTTAACAGTTACAAGGTTTTGACAAAGTACTGACATTATGTTTGGATACAAAAAGCTTTTGAAATGAAATATCAAATTTTCAAACAAAATGCAGAGATGAGAATGTATATTTTCCTTGACTAAAGAAATATTTTCAAGAGGCTGGCTGGGATTTGCAAAATGAAGTGAAGCCTTGCATATAAAGTACCAGCACATTTTAAACTCAATAATCGATCGGTTTTCTGGAAGATTTAATCAATTCAGAAGTTTAGAGCAGACAATTAAAACAATTAAGTATCTGGATGTACATATTAGTTGACATGACTATGGAATTAAATGATTTCCAATGACTTTTCAATTACAAATTGAAGAATTAGAGCTGTGGTTAGCAAGAGTTCCAGGCTTGTTGTTTGTTCTCCTATGTTGTGCAGTCCATCTACATTTAAAAGATGAAGGCCAGTTTTTTGAAGACAGCAAAGTCCACATTTTGGAGAGAGAGGACTGCTGGTTTAAAAGAGGGGTTAAAGAGGCTATCCATGCACAGCCCTCTCTCAACAGAGAGGGAGGGATATGACATCATCTATCTCCAGTCTACAACACAGTCCTTTTAGCAATTCCAAGAATGCTCCCCATCCATTTGCACTACTCAGGTGACCCTGAGGACACAGACAACTCTCCAAGTGGCCTCAATGACTCTCTAAAAGAATGCAAATGATCAGCTGTCTGCAAGGAATATAAATCCTTCTTTTCCCCACCATCCAATCATCAAAAATATGAATCACTAATGTGTTGCAGCTGCCAAAATAGTCAACACAGTTATAGGCTGCATTAACAGAAGGATAGAATCAAGATCATATGATGTGTTAATACCACTTTATAATGCCTTGGTGAGGCCATATTTAGAATACTGCATCCAATTTTGGTGGCCATGATGTAAAAAAAGATATTGAGACTCTAGAAAGAGTGCAGAGAAGAGCAACAAAGATTATTAGGGGGACTGGGGGCTAAAACATATAGAGAATGGTTTCTGGAACTAGGTATGTCTGGTTTAATGAAAAGAAGGACCGGGGTGACATGATAGCAGTGTTCTAATATCTCAGGGGTTGCCACAAAGAAGAGAGAGTCAAGCTATTCTCCAAAGCACCTGAGGGCAAGACAAGAAGTAACGGGTAGAAACTAATCAAGAAGAGAAGCAATCTAGAACTAAGGAGAAATTTCCTGACAGTGAGAACAATTAATCAGTGGAACAACTTGCTTCCAGAAGTTGTGGATGCTCCAACACTGGAAGTTTTTAAGAAGAGATTGGACAACAGTTTGTCTGAAATGGTATAGGATTTCCTGCCTAAGCAGAGGGTTCACCTGCAGACCTGCAAGGTCCCTCCTAACTCTGTTATTCTATTCTATTCTATTCTACTCTACTCTACTCTACTCTATTCTATTCTATTCTATCAGAGCTGAAGAAGCTTCTTGGATGAGTAGTGAAACATCTTCAAAAAACCCCCCAAGAAAGTCCAGTTGCCTTTTGAAAAAGCACATTTGCAATAACCATGACCTGGATGACTGAGAATCTCCACAGACATTTTTTTTAAGTTCAGTTCAAAATTACTATTAAAAGTAGGGTATTTTGAATGCATTATTGTAAGCCCAATTATCAGTGAGCATATTGTTATTTGTATTGAAGTCACTGAATTCTCTTTTACATTTTCTCACCAGATATTTTTGCATAATTGTGATTTTCCTCCTATTTAATTTACTGTATGAAGCTGGTTTTAATATTAAAACTGGTTTAATAATGAATCTACTTTTCCATTATTATTATTTTACATGTGTCTGAATTTGTTTTTCATTTTCATAATTATTTGACATTTCTTTGCACAATACATAACACTACACATGGTTAAAAAAAATACTGACTATGTATTGTTTTTCTTTTGTTTGGTTGTGTGTATGACAAATTTACAGAGTCAACTTGGGCATTTTCTTATTTTTTTGATATGCCAAGCCCAAAAGATTTGTCATTACTGGCTTAGCAGGACTCTGGATATGTCAGTGACTCTGTGCTTCAGATAATTTAGAGATGCTTTGGAAAAATAGAAAGGAAGAAAGAAAAAGGAGAAAGAAAGAAGGAAGGGAAAGGATTAGGGTTGGAGAGGAGAGAAGAGAGAAAAAGAAAGGAAAAAAGAGGAAAAGAAAAGAAGTCAATAAAACCAATACTATAAAGTCTTTTCCTGAAGCTTCTGGACAAGAGTTTATGGCACCTTCTTTCAAGTTACTGACTGTGTTTGCATGAAACAATAGCCATAAACCATGAATTAGTGTACAGTATACTATGTGTACACTCATAGGGAGGGATAGCTCCTGAATTGTCTCCCTATGGTATGTCTACATTGAGATGTGTTGTTAAATCCCAAGATACTGAGGAATTTTCAGCAAACCAAGCTATTTGTTCCTGTAGCTGAATCAAGGCAAAACAAGTATGAAGCTTGCATTCTGAGACAGACCACATGGTTGGAGGGTTCGGGAGTTGCATCACACAGATGATGCCTTGTGGTCTTCCATGTCACGGGGCCCTACTGCTACAGCAAGTCGCAGCTCCAGTAACAATAATAATGTATTGATGGCAAATCTATATAGAATGCTTTGAAGTTCATTTGTATTCTTTCTTAGGACTGAGGTTTTGAAACAGCGGCAAACGGGAAGATGTGTTGTTGGCATTATTATTATCAGCCGCAACCCAAATGCTATTTTATTCTGTACCTTAATCACTGTGAAGATACTGGGGCCAGGCTAGAAGTAGCTGCTTTCCACAAGGCAAAATATCTATAATTGCTGGCACAACTGATAAGGTAATGAGGTTTTGAAAGATTACCAAACTCCTCAGTCGAGTGCCTTAATGTCCAATATAAATCAGGCCCCTGCTGAGAAGACTCAGCCATCCTTAAAGGGGAGAGAATGAACAGCCGCGGGCTTCGTTGGGGATTTAGAGGAATCTGGAAAGGTTGAAGTCTTACACTGAACTAATTGTCTCTGATCTCTTTCTTCTTCACCTGGACCCTGGAAACCTCAGCTGCTTTGGAATACAAATTGCTTTCTAAAAATATTTTAGATGATATTCCCAACCAAAATGCAGACTGTGTTCTCTAATGCTGGCTGTGCTTCTAAGCTATTTTTTAAAATGTAACATGAATTACAGTATTACATTTCTATATTTTATTCTTCGGTACTTCCCAGGGTGTGGGATGGCATTTTTTGTTTCTCCTCAAATAGTCAAAAAGGAGAGAGGAGGGAGAAAAAAAAAAGACAAGAAGGGGAATCTGCAGCTGGAAGGAAGAAATAAAAACAAAGAGATAGAGATGGAGAGAGAAAGATGACAAATGGACGAGAGTTAAAAGATGGGCTCTGCCCTTGACTCCATTCTTATGCAGTTTGGGGATGTGCTCCTCTGAGTGACCACTCCTTAAGGGATGTAACTGAGGCTTAAGAGTCCCCTCTCCTGAAAAGATTTGTGAAAGTGATGGGATGGGAATCCAAGGAAGCCTTGAAGAGCCAAGTACAGGGGTGGGCTGCTGGGGGTTCGCAGGGGGTTCACAGGGGTTCAGGCTAAGAGTCTGTGCAGTTCGGAGAACCCCCAAATCCCACTTCTGGCTGGCCCCACCCACCCACCCCTCCAAGAAGTCCCCATGTGGCCCATTTTGGTTGCAGGTAAGTGCAGTGCTTGCACGGAAGCTTGGCAGGATGAAAAATGAGCCTCCTGGAAGTTCAGGAGGGCTGGAAATGGGCTCATTTCTGACTTCCAGAGAACTTCCAGAGTCCGGGAAGGTCATTTTCACCCTCCTGGAAGCTTCAGGAAAGCCTCCGGAGCCCAGGGAGGGCAAAAATGCCCCCCCATGGTGCAGGAGGCTGACTAGGCCACACCCACCATGGCCACACCCACTCAGCAGCCGGGCAGAGAACCCTTTGCTAAAATATTTGAAGTCCACCCCTGGCCAAGTGCTGGGGAGAGCAAAAGGCAAAATATGACTTTTTTTTAAAGAAGAGAAAGGGGGTTGTATGTTGAAGGAACAAAACAAATGACAGAATAGAATGAACAGAATAGAATGCACAGTACAAAATGACAAGAGTTGACAGGGACATTGGAAGTCTTCTATTCCAAGCCACCCACTGCCCAAGCACAAAACTCTATATCATTCTGATCTAATAGCTGTCCAATCTCTTCTTGGAAACCTCCAGTGATGGAGTATCCACAGGTTCTAAAGGCAAGCCTTTCCATTGATTAATTGTTCTCCATGTCAGGAAATTTCTCCTTAATGCCATATCCACTGCTGCTGAACTGGGAAAAGAGAAATGAATAGCAATAAGTATCATGTATAGAAAAAAAATTGTGTTATTTCCTTGTTTATCTCTTTTTTATTCTCTTCCGGGGTCATGGGTAGACCTTTCCCTTCTAAATATTGTTAGATATTTTCCTCTGGTATGTCTTCCCTGCTATATAGTTCCTCAAAGAAACTTTTAACAATATGTTTTTTCTTTTCAATTTGATGTTGTAATGTATCATCAGCATCCTTCAATTGTTGGATTGATCTTTTTTTCCTTTTCTTTCTTAAGTCTGTAGGCTAGCCACCTTCCCGGCTTGTTTGCATGCTCAAAATAATTCTGTTTTATCATTTTCATGTCCTGTAACCATTCATCTTGTGCTAACATATTCAATTTATGTCTAATCATTACCCTTTCCATATTTGCTGTCTTATTATGTGGTGTTTTTTCTAATATTTTTCTAACTCCTTAAGGGTATTTAATAGTTTAGATTGTTCTCCTTTTATTCCTTTGTGTCTACATGTCATATGAAATTGCTAAGCGCCTGATGTATGCTTTAGTCATGTCCCATAGGTTTGGAATTGATGTTTGTTGTTTTTTATTTTCTTTCAAAGAGAACTCAAATTCTTTTTTCATCATCTTGACACATTCTTTTTCTTTTAGGATCTCCTCATTTAGCATCCATCTTCTGTTCTTTTTCAATCCTTTCCAAATTATTTTAATAGGATTATGGTTAGCCCATGTGTTAGTTTCAATTTCTACTTCTTTTATATTACGCTCAATTTCCACATTTGTCCATAACATTTCAAACCTTGACCATGATGTGTGTGGTGCTGAATAATAGGTATATTGTTTTTTGTCTGGATTTCTTTCTCTCCATATATCTTTTAATCCTAATTCTTCCACCATTTGATAAAATACTTTTGGTAA
>BHFT01040440.1:1083-21304 GCA_004320025.1 Laticauda laticaudata
TAAAAAAAAAAAAAAAAGGAAAGGAGGTGGTGGAAATCTGTTTTCAGCAGACCTAATGCAGAACTAATTCTGCTAATGCAGAATGGTGTGGGGCCCTTCTGCCCCCCTCCTTACATGTATTGATTAGTTTATAATTATGCCAAAAATTGGTGGTGCTCTATTACAGTCTCAATATTTTTTTAAAAAGGCAACAAACTGATCCAGCTAATTTCTGTATAATCAGATTGTCATTATTAGAAAACTTATTAGAAAACTGTGTAAGAAATTCATATTTGTCTAGAACAAGTGCAAGTCCTAGCTGATGGACAAGCAGGCTTTAACACAGGACAATTATTTATAGATTAGTATATTATCCCAAACCATCTGGTGAAAGAATACTTAGTTTTCTCAGTACTCAAATCCTCAAAACCTCTCAGTTTTGAGGTTCCTTTTCTGCTGCCTGAATAGATTTGAAGGCTGTGTTTAATTTGATCTCTAGAGAGAGGTTGTGCTGAAATTATTGAACACATCTATGGGTTATGATCTTCTTAGATTAATTATAATGTTCCACTAGAATACATGCATTTAAATCAGCTGCATGGTGAATGGGGGAATTCTAGCCCCAATTTCCACTAAAACAAGTAAAACAAGGTTGTAATCCATCTCCTTTTTATTTAATTTTTATATCAGCTCCTTAATTCAAGTCCTAATAAAAGTGAATTTCATCCCTCAGTGCTAGCAAATAAACCAATATCTGATCCAAGTTGGCCTTCAGTGGAGTTTATGAGACTTAGATGCCTCGGTAGCACAGTAGTTAGAGTGCAGTACTGCAACCTACTTCTGCTGCAGCCAGCTGCCTGCAATTTGGCAGATCGAATCTCACCAGGCTCAAGATCGACTTAGCCTTCCATCCTTCCAAGGTGAGTAAAATGAGGACCCAAATTGTTGGGGGCAATATGCTGACTCTGTAAACCACTTAGAGAGATCTATAAAGCACTATAAAGCAGTATATAAGTCTAAGTGCTATTGCTATTATAATAGAAAGGAAAAGTTAACTATAAAAGTGGTTGCTTTTATATAATTATTTTATATAATTTTACAATTATATGCTAATGCAGTCCATGCTGATGCAGTTCATCAATAGAAAACCAACAATGAACAGATTGAACAAATCAAGACCTCTGAATGTTTAGGAATGTTTCAGTCCTGCAATACCTGGAAAGGGTAGGAAAAACCAACTTCATCTCACGCACAAAAAACTTCTAATGTAATAATGAGATTTGCCAACCATCATGGAAGTAATTATGTTCTCTCTGCAATCACAGTTCTTAGGACCAAAGTGCTGAGCCTAATACTTTATGGTACACAAATGTGTGCACATAAAGTTGTAAAGAGGAAGTGGAGAAATGGAGGTGATTCAATCTAAGTTCTTAAGAACAATGCTTTGTATCCTTCACTGCATTTTGAATGCAAGTTTGACACTGTATATCAATAGAGGACTGCATGAGAATTTGCCAATAGAAATATTAGCTAACATTAATCTGGAGGGAGAAATTTCTATCCCAGTTAATCCTTATCAACAACTTTAGCTCCTCATAAAAAATCAACTGGAGAAAACATTCTCATGACGATAACATCAGCCCCTGGATCTTGTCTTTATCTACTCCTAACTATGTACAGGTAGTCCTCAAGTTATGACCACTATTGAGCCCAATTTTCCTGTGGTTAAATGAGACATTTTTAAGTGAGTTTTGTCCCATTTTACAACTTTTCTTGCCATAGTTGTTAAGTGAACAGTTATCAGTTGTTGATAAGTTAGTTACTCGGTTGTTAAGTGAATCTGGCTTCCCCAACTGACTTTGCTTGCTAAGAGGTTGCAAACAATGATTACATAACCTTGGAACATAGCAAGAGTCATAAATACGAGTCAGTTGCCAACCATCTGAATTTTAATCACATGACTATGAGAATGCTACAAAGGTCATAACTGTGAAAAGTGGTCATAAGTCATTTTTTTCAATGCCATTGTAACTTTGAAAGGTCACTAAACAAACTGTTGTAAGTCAAAGACTGCATGTATACAATATTCTCTCTGTCCCCTTTTGCTGTTATCATCTTAATACAATTTCATAAAGAGTTTCTGGAAGGGAAGTATAGCAACTTTCTCTTCCATAAGCAAATCTGTCCCTGTGCACATCACATGTTCTACTGAGCTGTCCACTGTACCTTAAATGCTGCTCAAAATTAATTTTCACTCTTCTGTTTAAATTCCTTCAACGGTGCAATGAAAGAGAATATATTTTTCTATTAGCTAATGCATCTTTAGAAATATCTTAAAAAGGTCACAATAATGATTATTCAGTCATTATTGCCATAAAGAGTTGCCATAGTTAAGTGTTGATGTATTGTTCCATGTCAGCAAACAATTAGCTATTTTTTTCTTTTAATGTTTTCTTTTATTACATGTTTGTTGTACTCTGGTGGAAACCTACTGGGAAATATGATAAAAATGCCAAATGAGACTGGCTAACCTTTGATGTCCTGATCAAATATTATTGGAAAATTTATGAAATAAGTGGAAAATATTTTATGCAGACACCTTATTTTGATGCTTCTAGAATTCAGGTAGACATTGACAGAAATTCATGGGTATGTGAATGACAGTAATTTTATTTTAGTTCAGAGAGTGAAAAACAAAAGTTGTAAATCTGAAATTGTTGTTTCAGACAATTTCTTCTAAATTTCTGGATAAAAACAAGTACATCGGAGCTGCTTTCCACCCCTCAGTGTGATTTGGTTAAGCATAGGTAATACATAAGGGGCTTTTGTCACATTATGAAGATACTCTGTGTATGACTTTAAGGCCGTGTCACACTGCCCAACGGATGCAAAAAGGACACAACGGACGAGCAAAATGTTCCATCCGTTGTTATCCGCTCTCAGAAGGGGCAAAAATTTGCATAATTGGAGGGATAAAACGGCAGCGGGCGAGACGCAGCGGCGGATGCAAAGCGGATGCGAACGGTAAGCCCCAGAAGCCAGCATGGCGCATCCTCTAGGCTTCCGAGGGGCTAAGCAAAGCGGCATGCGAGAACGGGAAAAACGGATGCAGAATGGATGCACAGCGGATGAAGCGGTATGCACAGCGAAGCCTAAGGATTTGGCCTGGCGTTAACTTGCGCATGCGCGGGGGATTGCACTTGCGCAAGCCCCCCCGGATATAAAGGAAGCAGCTCGCACATGCCAGATTTGGAGGAAAACCTGCTTGACTGATACCTCGACTTACCTTGCCTAATGTCTGCCTGCAAGCTTTGCTACCAGCCTGCCTCCAGCCTCCTGGGCAGCCTCCCTCCCAGCCTGCCCATCCCAGGCCTACCTCGGGCAGCATCTGCCAGCCTTGCTGGCAGCCTCCCTTGCCAGCCTTTGCTGCCAGGTCCCTGGCCAGCCTTTGCTGTCTGCCTGCCTGCCCAGCCTTTGCTAACCCAGCTCTGCCTGCCAGCCTTGCTGCCTGCCTGCCTGCCAAGCCTTGGTTACCATACCTGCCTTGCCAGCCTTGGTTGCCTGCCATGCCAGCCTTCCTGCCAGCCTTGGTGCCTCCTTCCTGCCACCTTGCTGCCGAGCCTTGGTGCCTGCGCCCTTGGATGCCCAGCCTGCCCTACCAGCCTTTTCCTGCCAGCCTTGGTGCCTGCCTGTCTGCCAGCCTTGCGCTGCCTGCCTGCTGCCAGCCTTGGTGCCTGCCTCCCTGCCAGCTTTGGTTCCTGCCAGCCTCCCTTGCCAGACAGCAACCCCACAACCATGCTGAAGCACCAGCGAACGCCTCAGCCATCTACTGCCAGACCATTGCAAGAGGGACAGAGCTACCTATCCCGCCCCCTGGCCCCTCACTCTGGTTCTGCCTGGGCTTCTGCCCCAGCAGGCTGCACTCCTTCTGCGGGCTGGCGGCTCTGCTGCGTCTGCTTCTTCGAGGAGCTGATCGTACAAGCACTCCAGCCCCCAGCCACCTCCACAGCACCTGCACCCCTTTCACCCCTGAGGGACTGAGTGACCAAGAGGAGTACAAGCAGACTCATTTTGTTCTTATAGTTGTTGTTAATAAAGTCTATTTTGATGTCACACACTTGCGGTCATTTCTTTTCTTTTAATAAAGTCTTTGCTGGAAACTATTTAGAAATGGTTTAAGCCTTTGCCATGCTTGTGGGATGGTAAGCAGAAGCTGTGGGATGGCAGGGATACCTGTGGATGGGCAGGGATACCTTTGGATGGGTAATAGTTGTAGGATAGATAAACCTCCAGTGCAAGCATAGTGGGATGTATGGTCCACCTTCCCAAGTGCTACCCTATGGCCCTTCATTATCAATTAAAATGTAAGCATTGATCCACACATGTCAACATAAACACAACTCTTTTATTAATACGGCCTGTTCATTGTAGGCACACCGACAACATACATGGCCCAACTCATCAGTCGTGATGCGACAGGCTGAAGAAGCACTCCATAAGCAATCTACCATCCTGTCTCCTGCCATTCCCACCGCTCCCAGGCTGAGACTGCCACCACGATTTCAGGAGGTTGCGCTGCTTCTTCGCCTCAGGGTTGAGGCGCTGTTGGGCCCTTGCACACCCTCTTAGTGAGGCGATCGAAGTTTTGCCCTTGCCCTCCGATTGCACCGGCTCCACTGTCCCCATTTTGCCTTGCTGGAGGTCCACGAGCCTGTTCCTGCAGACCCGCGGTTAGGCGGCTCACCGTCAGTGCGCATTTGACATTGGTGCAGGATGCAGCAAGCCTCCACGATCTCCTCACGACCTCCGTGGCGAATGCTGCACATGTGGTGAGAAGTACCTGGCAGTACGTGTTGGCAGGATGCCAAAGCGTTCGTCCACCACCCGCCTTGCCCCTGGACAGCCTGCAGTTGAAGATCCTGCTCTTCACGGGTGAGGTATTTGGATGGTGTAGGCTTCATGAAGTAGGTTGTTGAGGGAGAAGGGTCATTCCCCCACGATGAAAGATAGGGCACATCTTGCGTGTCGTTGGGCAGGCTCGAGGTTGCTTTCCAGCCTCGCCTCCTTGAGGTGTACGTGGCCATTGATATAATCCTGGAGGCATCTGAGATGAGCCGTTGCCTGAGCATCGATGGTACCATTAATTTGTAGTCAGCATCGGACTCATGGACGAAAGGGTGATGCTAAGAAAGCCCTTGGAGTTTGATAAGTTGGACGCACCGACTTTGGCTGGAGCTTTGCCAGGGCCACAGTGCTTGCCATCTATGGCCTCCAACGGTGTGAGGAAGTCTCCACTTCTCGTATACCACCAGCTCTTGCAACTGTCTTCCATCCTTGTTCGATTGTGGTGCACTGGAGGAGCTCTCCTTGCTATTCTTCGATGATGGACCCTGCACCACTCTACTGACCCAACAAAGCTGATGGAGCTAGGTGGCACCCTCCAGCCGTGCTGCATGCTCTGTGGTGGTCTCTTAGGCCAGGTTGGCACAGAGTTGAGTGTCATCTTGAGTCCAGAGTCCAGGCTGGTCGGGAAGTTCCGCCGTGTTTGTCTTTGTCAACTGGGTGTCAGGCCGCTGCACAAGTTCGTCAACATGGCTGGAGGCATCCTCATGAAGTTCTGGAACCGCGCCGAGTGTCTTCGTTCTGAGCTCACCATTCAAGTTCTTGTCGTAAAGTACGTTACTGTGCTCCTTCTGTCGCGAACCATCCTTCTGGAGCCAGACTTTTTTTGGGGTGTGGATTCTTTCCCCACTGTAGATGGTTTCGCTCTGCCTCTCGCTTGGCTGCCGAAAGATTTTGTCGCAATCCTCGCTGGACATGACTGCGACTTGCCTGTGGAACGAGGAAGACTCAGGCATGAGCTGCAGAGTCTGCCACAGCTGGTCTGTGGCTCTGCAAGTGAGATGCAGACGAAGTTGCTCCCCCCTTCTTTATAGGCAGTATAGGTCTGTCCCTTTGCTGCCTCTTAGGCATACCCCTAGGGATCCTTAATATCCGAGATAGGTCCCCTCTGCAAATGTTTTTTCGTTTTAAATTGCTTGTTTGTCCCGTTCTGCCATCCGTAAAGGCATCTGTTCTGCTTCCGGTTCCGCGTCCATTCCGGCTTCCGCCCTGCGTGGCGAGCAGATGGGAGTGCCGAAATACGTAGCGGATGCCTAGCGGATATTACGGATGTGTAACGCCATGCGTACGGATCCTAGCGGTATGCAGAATGGACGAAGGAATACATTTTTCCGCGCAAAATGTTTGCGCAGCCCAAAACCTTTGGAGAGGATGAAACGTCACCTAAACGGATGCTGGATGGATAAGAGGAAGCAAAAGATGGAGGCAATGTGAGTTAACATAGCGTTTTCCAACGGATGGGCAAGCTTTTTTGTCTGTTTTAACATCCTCTTTTGCATCGTTAGTGCGGTGCATGGCTTTAAATAAGAGAAGACAAACTATCTTGAATGTCTTCTTTCTCTCATCGTTCACCATTTGAAGCTGCAGGCTTCTATGAGCCTAAAAAATTATTAACAATGTGTTTTTGAACCATGCTGAGAAACTAAAAGGCTAAAAGAGGCAATGAAGAAGCAGATGCCTTGCTTTGGTTGTCTATCACTCCAACTGAGGATGTTGCCTCATAGAAGTATAATACCTGCTATGTTTCTCTTAGCATTTTGAATCAGATCAACACATAAATGGTTTTCTACTTATTCAGGAAAAGGCACTGTCACCACATGTCCCAACCGGAGAAAAACATTGCTAAAAAGGACACAGCGGACAAGAAAAATGTTCATCCGTCTTATCCCACTCTCAAAAAAAAGGGCAAAAATTTGCATAACCAGAGCGGATAACACGGAAAGGAACGGACTGGGGGAGGACGCAGGGCAGATGGAAAACGGATGCAGAGCGGAAGCGCCTAGGCGGATGGGAGCGTATGAGAGGCGATGACATCCGACCAGGCTTCCGGGGGCCTCAGCGCGTGTTAGAAAGACGTCGGATGCAGAGCGGCTGCGGAACGGTATGAAGCGGCATGCACAGCGGTATGAAGCGGGATTGCAGAGCGGAAGCCTAGCGGATGCAGAGCGGAAGTCCTAGTGGATGCCTTTAGCGTTAATTCAGCGGCTATGCCTTGCCGTTTAATTCGCATGCGGGGGATTTATTGGCGGTTCAGACCCGGGGATATCAAAGGGAAGCAGCTCTGTGAAGCATAGTCACCACTTCCAGTAGGAAAGACCTGCTGCCAGACGCCTTGGAGTTGCCTTGGCCTGCCTGCTTCATTGCCCTGCCAGCCTTGCGTGCCTGCCTTGCTCTGCCCTGCCATCCTGCCAGCCTTGGTGCCTGCCAGCCTTGGTGCTATGTATGCCTGCCAGCCTTGGTTCTGCCTGCCTGCGCCAGCTCCCTGCCAGCCAGGCAACCCCACAACCAGGGGGAAACAAGAGGAATGCCTCCACCCATGCTGCTGACCAGCCCTGGCCAAGAGGGATTAGGGCCACCCTCCCGCCCCCTGGCCCCTCACTCTGCCTCTGCTGGGCTTCTGTTGCCACCGGGCTCTGGCTCTTCTGCCGGCTGGGGGCTTCTGCTGCTTCTGCTTCTGGAGGAGCTGATGATGACTGCTTATGGCGGTGGTGCTTCTGCTGGTGCCTACTTCTGCTGAGGCTGCGCCTGGCCGGTGGTGCTTCTGCTGATGCTTACTCTGCTGAGGCTGCTCTAGCCGCTGGGGTTGGTGCTTCTGCTGGTGCTTACTCGGCTGAAAGCTGCTCCCTTGTCCTGTCTGGTTCCGTGCCTCGTGCTCCAGGACTTGCCGTCCTGCTTGTACTGCTCATGCTCCTGTCACTTGCCGTCCTGCTCCGTCCTGCTGGTCCTGCCTCATGCTTTCCTGGTCTACTTGCTCGTGCTCCTGGTCGCCACTACATTGCTTCTAGTCTCTGGCTCGTGCTGATGCTGCTGCTGCTTGAATGATGATGATGAGCCCTGCTTGTGATGCGCGTGCTGTCTGATGATGGAGTGTATGATCCTGTGGCTGCTGGGAGGACAGCCCTACAAACTGGAAGCCCCTCTGATGAGGGCCCATCTGGTCTCCAAAGGGAGGAAGAGGCATCATGCCGGGAACGGGAAGGAGCCTCCATGAGGAGGACACAGATAGTGCTGCAGGTGGCTGAGAAAGACATGTACTATCTGTGGCAGAAGGACCACCGGCTGCTACAGGGATCACCAAAAGAAGCAGGCTGCTGCTTGGAGAGAGAAGGCGGAAGACTCTGGGTCTACGACACTACGAGGGCTCCTCGGCTGTTGGGAAATATATGCAAGACCTGGGTACGGGAAGCTCGCCACTCAAGAAATCTGGCCAGGCCACGTTAAGCTGACGGGGACAGAGAGACCTATTGTCATGGCCAGGGTGCAAGTTCCTGAGGTGAGATTCCAGCACCGAGGAGCAGCAGCAGCGCAGCAGCCCCTCTCTACGACCCTCTCTTCTGGAGCCTCTGGAGAACCAGTCCTCTTCCGGCTGAGAGTCAGTTCCTGGTCTCAGGCAGGTTGTATGCCTGAGCGTGCCACAGCGGAGAACCCCGCTGACACGGTGTTTTTTACCGTGGGGAGCGCGTGGAGGTCTTCCTGGTGGCAATGGAGAAAGGAAAGAACGGCATACTTTCCACCCTTAGCCCTACCTGCCATCCACCCAAAGTCCAACCTCCAAGAAAGGCAGAGAGCCAGGACAGAGGGCCAGAAGCCACACGTTCCTGCTGCGAAGAACAGGGACACCATCCGGAGCCAGCTAGATCTCCTTCAGCTCGTTGCACCAGCGAACTCCTCATCTCCCACCCGCAAGCCTTCCTCACCTATTGTCTAACCACGACCCTCACGACGATGCCGAACCCAGTACGCAGTGGTGAAAGGACTGGATCACCGAAGCTGCTTCACAACCCTCCAGACCAGAGAAGCCTGCTCCCACCCGAGTCACAGGTCTGCTCCTCCACCCCAGGTTGATGTCCCTCCTCCATCAGTTCCACTAGGCCCTCACCTACCAGGGCTAATGGCTACCAGGATGGTCCAGCAGCACAGCAGCGCCCTTTCCCAGTCCAGGCACAGGTCATCAGATGACCACCGTTGCCACCTGGTTCCACCGATGCCACCGATTGCCACCCACGCCAATGAATGTCCTATGACACATGCCAACCCATTGCCACAGATGCCACCAACGACGGCAGTCCTCACCCAGCTGCATGACCAGACAGCCCCATACACTGCTCCTTCTCCACCCCACAGCAACCCGGCCTCAAGAACACTGTCACTCGTACTGGGGCTGACACCCCATGGCATAGAGGAGGAGCTCTCAACATCACGGGCTGAGCCATCTGTCCGAGAGTTCCTCAAACATTACCCGTCACTGTGTCTCTCGGGCCAGGCACCCCAGTGGCGCTTCAGACCAAGCACTCCAGCAAGCAACGCCACTCCAGCAGCACTGGACCCTTCACCCGAGACTGGGCCACCTCCGGCTGACCAAGAGAAGTGCCAGGACTGGGTGGCTACCTGTTAGTGTTATTTGGACACTTGACTTGGGTCAGTTTTCCTTTTACAGGCTTATGGTTAATGAAAGTTTATCCTTGCTTCACACACTTGCTTCATTTATTATGTCAATAAAGGTCTTGATGGAACTTTTAGAAATGTTTAAACCTTTGCATGCTTGTTGCGAATGGGTAGATACATGGGATGGTCAGGATATCCTTTTCGGATGGGTAAGGATAGCAGTGGGATGGGCAGGGATACCTCTTGTGGAATGGCAAGGGTACCTGTGGGATGGGCAGGGATACCTTTGGGATGGGTAATAGCTGTGGGATAGAATAAACCACCAGTGCAAGCTAGTGGAAACGTATGGTCCACTCCTCCCAGCTGCCACACCTATGGACCCTCATTATCAATATCTAAAGTGTAAGCATGATTCACACATTTGAAACATAAACACAACTTCTTTATTAAATGCCTGTTCGTTGTAAGGCCCCACCCGACATACATAGCCAATATCTCATCAGGTGATGAGATAGGCTGAAGGAAGCATCCATTAAAAGCATCTATCATCCTGTCTTGCCACTCCCACTGCTTCCAGCTGGGGAGTTGTACCAGTGTTCAGAGGTTGACGCTGCTTCTCCCTTCACGTGAGGCTCTGTTGGGCCTTGCACATCCTCAGGTGCTATCAGGTGTTCGCCCTTGCCTCCAGTTCCCAGGCTCCATTCCCATTTGCCTTGTGGAGGTTCACGATCCTGTTCTGCAGACAACTGGGTAGGGGCTGCGGGATGAGATGTGCAGGATGCAGCAAAGCTTTCCATGATCTCCTCACGGCTTTGGGCGATGCGTGCATGTGGTGAGAAGTACCCTGGAAACCTCTTTGGCAGGATCCAAAGGCGTTCTCACCACACCCGCCCTTGCCCTGACAGCCTGTAGTTGAGATCTCCTCTCTGCACGTGAGGAGTCTGGAAGTGTAGGCTTCATGAGGCAGTTCTGAGGGAGAAGGCGTCATTCCCCTCACGATGAAAGTAGCGGCAATCTTGTGTGTCGTTGGCAGGCGGTCTGGAATCTGGAAAGTCCCCCATGAGGTTTGCAATTCCAGCCCCTCCATGAGGTGACTGGCGTGTAATACCTGGGCATCTGAAGATGAGCCAGTTGCTGAAGCCATCGGATGTAACATGGATACTTGTAGTAGCATCGACCATTGGCGAAGCTGGCCCCCCGACTTGTGGAGCTTTGCCAGGCACATGCTTTGCCTCTATGGCTCAACGTCGGGAAGTTGCACTTCTGATACCAACTGGCTCCTGCAACTTTCTCGACCTTCTCATGGAGGGGACACTGGGGAGCTCCTGCAGGATTTCCTTCGATGATTGCTGCACCAACTTTCTGACCACAATGCTGATGGTGTGTGCGCACCCTCCAAGCTGTATGCATGCTTCTTTTAGTGGGTCCTGAGGCCAGTGGCGCAGAGTCAAGTGCATCTTGACCCAGGGTCCAGGCTGGGTGGAAGTTGGATGCTCTTGGCTTGGTCAACCTGGTTCAGCCGCTGCACAACTTCGTCAAACATTGGCTAGCAGGCATGCCTTCATGACAGTCCTGAATGCACAAGTGTATTCTGTTCCTGAGCTCCACCATCAGCTTTGTTGTACATGTCCTAACTCTGCTCTTCTCCCGATCCATAGCTCGGCCCAAGACGCTTCTGGCACTCTTTTCTTTCCTGTATAAGAGTTACAGAAGCCTGTAGGGGCTTCGCACTGTTGCAGAGAGATGTGGCTCCAAAAGAGTTTTGTTACGATCCATGGTGGAGATGACTGGATTGCTGTGGAAGAGAAGAGCACATGAATGGCTGCAGAGGTCTGTCACAGTAGGGCTGATGGTCTTGAAAGTTGAGATCCAAGTGATTGCTCCCCTTTTTATAGGCAATATAGGTTCCCTATTGTGTCCCTTGTCTGCATCCTCGTAGGCATCCTCTAGAACATCCCTATATCCGACGATAGGTCCTTCTGTGCAAAATGTCTTTTTCCGTTTAAATGCTTTCTTTTTGTGCTGCATCCGCTTCATCCTGTCTCCGTCATGCTACTACGCTGCGTCATGCACTTGTTCCACGTCCGTGTCCGCTTCCCTCCCTGATCCCAGCACGATGCGCAGTTGCGAGATGCGCAGTGATGCCTAGCAGATATAGTAAATGCCGTACAGATGCAGAACGGATGGTCCCGTATGCCTAACGGAATGCAGAAACGGACGCATTGGATACATTTTCCGCTCAAAAGTTTTGAGCAGCTCAAAACCCTCTGAGTGGATGAAACGTCAATAGACGATGCTGGACGGATAGAGAGGAAGCAAAATGGAGGCAGTGAGTACAGAATGGATGCATCGCGTTAAACAACGGATGGCAATGTTTTTCTCCGTTTTACATCCTCTTTCCATCCGTTGGTGCAGTGTGACAGGGGCTTAACTATTTTTTCCTCCATAACAGAAAATACAAAACTGTTGTATCAATAATTAACATGAAAGAAATTTGTACTTCATTTCAAATATAAAGATGGAAATCCATACAATTATAAGAAGCTACATTAAACTATAAGGAGTGTTTACTCTTTTGTGTTCAGGGAAAGGAGGAATAGAGTTTAGGCAGTGAAAATGCCAAGCCAATGAAACATTCAAGGAAAAGAAGTTCAGCTGGGCCAACTGCTTTGTCAGGCTCCAAAAACCAAGAAGGAATACAGAGTTACTTCTAAGCAGTTTCCTTTATTGTTCTTCACCTGACCAAAGAATCTTACCAAATTAAAGCAGCTACTTGCCACATTAAATATATACTCTGAGAAGTGCAAGGGAGGAGCTATCTTTCATCCCTGGATCCATCTTGAATCAGATTTGGGGCTGCCACAAAAGAGGATGCATAACAGTGGGAATGAGAGTGAAGTGAGAAGGGAGGATACCCACAACAACATTCTTTTGCCAGAGCTCAAGGTCAAGTTGATGGAATTTGGAGGGGAGTGACTGCACTTGGTAGGAGTTCAGAATGGAGGTGGATTGGAGAGTGTGACTCGAGGATCATCAGTAAGGGGGTTGGGTGTGAGTTTAATATAGCAGGAGAAAATGTGGGAATTCAGATTCAGGTTTTCCCAGATGTGCCAACATAACTTCCTAATAATTTCTTACTTTGATGGACTTTGAGTGCTGAATTGGGATGGAGAGTTTGGTTGGAACACTGACACTACCTTGACCCTCTTTCTCCCAACCAAACTATCTAAACTTTGCTGTCTCTTGTCCTTTGAAATGCAACTGTTTCTTCATGTGAATCATGGAGGAGGAACTGTATATATCCAGTATATGCCAACCAATTTTTGTCATCATATTACACCATATTACCAAAAAGTTGTTGAGACCTTGGAAAAAGTTAAGAGAAGAACAACTAAGATGATAAAAGGCCTTGGAGACTAAAACATATGAAATGTTGCGTTCGCGAAGAATGAGACTTGAGACCAGCATAACTTCAGCTCTTTTATTAGTTGCTTGATTCCATCTGAGCCAGGAGCCGCAGCAGCCCTTTTTTATATAGAGGCTGCTCGCGGCTCATGGCCAATGATGGCTCCTTGATTCTCCCACCACGGAGGCGGCCAATCACAAACTAGTTATTTTCGACCAATCACTGTTGAGTAGAACACCAATCAGATTTGAGTATTTGTGGACCAATGGGAACAGAGTATTTGGAGTATGCTAATATATAACATGAAGAACAGCTGAAGGATTTCAGTTTGGCTAGTCTAAAGAAAAGAAGAATTATGGGGGGCATGATAGCATTTTTCCAAGTATCTGAGGGGCTGCCACAAAGAAGAAGGGGTCAAATTATTATCTAAAGTACTAGAGAGCAGGACAAGAAACAATGGTTGGAAACTAACCAAAGAGAGAAGCAACCTGGAATTAAGGAGAAACTTCCTAACAGTGAGGATAATTNTTTTTTTTTTTTTTTGTTTCACCAGTCATTCCATTTTAGACATACTTTTATGGGTCTCATTTTGAACTTTACTATGTGTGTAGTTATTATTTTAAAATTTTCTCGATTGTATTAGTTTTTAAGAAAAAAGCGAGAGAAATTGAATGACTTGTTGACCTGAAGATGGTCTTGTTTCCTATTAGCTTTGGCAAGAATGTCTGGAGTTGAGAAATAATTGATGTCAAGTTAAACCCAATAATTTATGGAACAACACCACATATTAGTGTTATTACCTTGCATAATGTCTCAGGTATCTCCCCCATCCCAAAAATATCAATTACCCCAAATCTTGTCATATTGTCCAATTTTAGCCAATTTGTCCCAAACTTGTAAGAGCTCATATGAAATAATTGAAATATCTTCATCACAGCCAAATATTACATAACTTTGGCAACTGAAAAAAAATTGTGGTCATTATTTGGTTTGCAACTGTCTATCTGACAGCTTCTGGATGCAGTATTGCCAACTCCTGCTACATATAAATCAATTAACAAATTTTTAAAAGTAAAATTTAGAACTTAAGCCCCTGTCACACTGCACCAACGGATGGAAAGAGGATGTAAAATGGAGAGAAACACTTGCCATCTGTTGATTAACGCGATGCAGTCCGTTCTGTACTCCACTGGCATACGTTTTGCTTCCTCTCTATCCGTCCAGCATCCTGCTTTGACGTTTCATCCGCTCAGAAAGTTTTGAGGCTTGCTTCAAAACTGAG
This sequence comes from Laticauda laticaudata, assembly GCA_004320025.1. Classification (NCBI taxonomy): domain Eukaryota; kingdom Metazoa; phylum Chordata; class Lepidosauria; order Squamata; family Elapidae; genus Laticauda; species Laticauda laticaudata. The sequence goes on from BHFT01040440.1 coordinate 15,258, forward strand.
TGGAAAATGTATCCAATTCATCCATTCTGCATCCGCTAGGGCATCCGCTAGGCATCCGTTAGGCATCCGTTATGCATCCGCTATATCGCTAGGCATCCGCTGCCGCATCTGCGCAACACCATCCGCTCCAGGGTAAACAGACGCAAGGAGGAAGCGGAACAGACGGGGAACGATGCCTAGCGGATGCAGCATGGAAACAAAGCATGTAAACAGAAAAAACATTCGGCAGAAGGGACCTATCTCAGATATTAAGGATGTCTAGAGGATGCCAAGAGGATGCAAAGGGACACAGTAGGGGAAAACCATATACTGCCTAAAAAAGGGGAGAGAAACTCATCTGGATCTCACTTCAGAACAGGCAGCCCCTGCTGTGGCAGACCTCTGCAAGCCTTCATCTGACTCTTTCCTCTTCCACAGCATCCAGTCATGTCCACCATGGATCGTAAAAAAAAGTCCTTTTGGCAGCCACCATCCTTCTGCAACAGTGCGAACCATCTACAGGCTCTGTGAACGCTACTACGGAAGAAAAAAGAGGCAGCCAAGAAGCGTCTGGGTACAAAGATGGTTCACCAGAAGAGCAGAGGACGGACTGTACAACAAGCTGATGTGGAGACTCAGGAACAAAGACACTCGGCGCATTCCAGAACTTCATGAGGATGCCTCCAGCCATGTTTGATGAAGTTGTGCAGCGGCTGACACCCAGGCTGACCAAGGCAAAACACCACTTCCAGCCCAGCCTGGAACCTGGCTCAAGGTGGCACTGACTCTGTGCCAACCTGGCCTCAGGGACCAACCTACACGAGCATGCAGTACGGCTGGAGGGTGCCACACAACTCCATCAGCATTGTGGTCAGAGAAGTGGTGCAGGCCATCATTGAAGAATACATGGAGGAGTCCTCCAGTGCCCCTCCACTGAAGAAGGATGGAAGAAAAGTGTGCAGAGCAGTGGTATCAGAGGTGGACACTTACCCCACACCCGTTGGAGCCATGCGATGGCAAGCACGTGGCCTGCAAAGCTCCAGCCAACTCAGGGTACTGCTTATCACAACTACAGGGCTTCTTCCAAGCATCATCCTCTTCGCCATGGCGATGCTGACCCCCTGGCCAACGACACGCAATCATGGCCCTACATTCATCTGGGGGATGACGCCTTCTCCTCACAACCTACCTCATGAAGCCCTACACCTACAAATGCCTCACCTGTGAAGGAGGATCTTCAACTACAGGCTGTCCAGGCAATGGCGTGGTGGTAGAACGCCTTTGGCATCCTGGGCCAACAGGTTCCAGTACTTCTCGACCACCAGTGCAGCATCGCCCAGAGACCATGAAGGAGTGATCGTGAAAGCTTGCTGCATCCTGCACAATGTCATGCGGGCACGCCGCTACCCAGTCTTGCAGAACAGGATCGTGGACGCCAAACAAGGCAATGGGGACAGGGAGCCTGTGTGAATGGGAGGCAAGGAGTAAACCTGATAGACACTGTGGATGTCCAGGCCCCAACAGAGCTTCATGTTGAAGGGAAGAAGCAGCGCAACCTTCTGAAACACTGGTGCAACTCCCCAGCTGGAGCAGTGGAGTGGCAAGACAGGATGGTAGATGCTTAATGAAATGATTCTTCAGCCTGTCTCATCACACTGAATGAGATTGGGCTATGTATGTTGAGTGGCCCTACAATGAACAGGGCATTTAATAAAGAGTTGTGTTTTTGTTGAAAGTGTTGATGATTGATTACATTGTTATTGATAATAAAGGGCCATAGTGTGCGCACTGGGGAGGGTGGACCATACATTCCCACTATGCTTGCACGTGGAGGTTTATCTAATCCCACAGCTATTAACCCATTCCAAAGGTATCCCTGCCCATCCCACTGCTATCTTAACCCATCCACTGCCTATCTTAACCCATCCACAAGCATGCAAAGGCTTAAACTATTTCTAAAAGTTTCCAGCAAGACTTTATAAAAAAAGAAATGAAGCAAGTGTGTGAATCAAAAAATAGACTTTATTAACAACAAGCTATAAGACAAAAATGAGTCTCTGGCACTCCTCTTGGTCACTCAGTCTCAGGGGGAAGGGTCCAGGTGCTGTGGAGGTGGCTGGTGCTGGAGTGCTTGTCTGATCCCCGCGCATCATCAGCTCCTCCAGAAGCAGAAGCAGCAGAAGCCCCAGCCCAGAAGAGCAAGCCCGTGCTGGCTGCAGAGAAGCCCCAGCAGAACCAGCTTGAGGGCCAGGTGGGCGGATGGGTAGCCCTGTCGCTCTTGAGGGACTGTGGCAGCAGATGGCTGAGGCTTTCTGTTCTTCCCCATGGTTGTGGTGTAGCTGGCTGGCAGGGAGGTTGGCAGGGAGGCATGCACCAAGGCTGGCAGGGAGGCAGCACCAAGGCTGGCAAGAAGGCTTGCAGGCAGGCAGGCACCAAGGCTGGCGAGGAAGGCTGGCACCAAGGCTGGCAGGAAGGCTGGCAGGCCAGGAAGGCACCAAGGCTGGCAGGAAGGCTGGAAGGCAGGCAGGCACCAAGGCTGGCAGGCAGGCATGAACGCAAGGCTGGCAGGAAGGCAGGCAGCAAGGGCTGGCAGGAAGGCATATCCATCCAAGGCTGGCAGGCAGACTGGCTGGCAGCAAGGCTGGCAGGGAGGGCTGGCATCAAGGCTGGCTGGAGGGCATGCAGGCAGGGCAGGCACAGGCTGTCAATCCGACTGGCAGCAAGTCTTTCCTCTGAATGGTGACCTGCTTCCGAGCTGGCTTCCCTTATATCCGCAGGGCTTACGCAATGCATCCTCCCCGCATGCGCAATTAATGCTAGGCATCCGTTAGGCTTCCGCTGTGCATCCGCTAGGCTTCCGCTGTGCATCCGCTTCATGCGCGCTGTGCATCCGCTTCATCCGTGTCCACGGTCTGCTTTGCTGAGGCCCCCCGGAAGCCCTAGCGAACGTGCCATCTCGCTCTCATCCGCTCCTATCCGCTGAGCTTCCATTCCACATCCACTTTCCATCCGCTCTGTGTCCTCCTCGCGTCCGTTCCTTTCCATGTTATCTGCTCTGGTTATGCAAATTTTTGCCCCTTTGAGAGCGATAATCAACGGATGGAACATTTTGCTCGTCCGTTGTGTCTGTTTTGCATCCGTTGGGCAGTGTGACAGGGCCTTTACAATATATATTCAGCCTAGATAACGTTTTCTTCTTATTTTTAATTGAATAATTACAGAAAACCAACATTTGTTCCACCTTGATGTATTCAAAGGGGTTCCATTCTGCTCTGCTCTTCCGTCCTCATTTATCCTTTCCTTCTGGCTGCCCTTTTAACATTTTAAGCCTGACAGCTTTGATTTCTTTTCCTCTGGTGATTACAGATCATAAGGCTGTTGACATATGCCTCTCCCATTATTATTACCCCCCTTAATGTTGTTGTTTTGTATTACTGTCAAATTGTATCTTGGGAAGTGCATGGCTGACCTGTTATCAAAGAAAAGCAAAAGTCAGTGCAAGATTTCCCATTTCTAACTAAACTCTTTTTTTCAAATTAATGATAAGGGGATGATTATTGAGGTCAGGACCCCTACATAAAATATAAAAGGAGCAATTGCTTTATTAGCTGGAAATTATACATTAATGTTGCATGCCCATTCATGCTGCGTATACATGTCAGCAGAATGTGGGTGTTCCGTTCGCGGGAATGAGACTCAGAGATCAGCGTAACTTCAGCTCTTTTATTTAGTTCCGAAAGTCTGTTCTAACCAAGAGCTGCGGCAACTCTTTTTATAGAGAGCTGTTCGTGGCTAGTGTCCAATGACGGCTACTTGTTTTTCCCGCCGCTTGAATTGGCCAATCATAACCCTTCTATTATTGGCCAATCAGTGTCAAGAAAAGTAGCCAATCAGTGTCGGGTATTTGTTGTCCAATAGGAATAGCCTGTTTGGAGTATGTTAATATGGAACAGTGGGTATACATCCTTTCATCTAAAAGCATGTCTGCAGAAAAGCCCAAATAAAGATGTTACCTCTTTATGGTTTTTTTCCTTCTAAAAGAAGTAATAGAAGCTCTGTCTGGACTTAGACTGAGACTGTGGAACTTAAGGAAAATTAGAGATGTTTCCATCAGAATAGGGAAACCTTAAACCCAGGATCACATGTGGTCCCTACTGATATTCACACAATTTTTAGTGTAACGTCAAAAGCCAGGCAATCAGTTCAAATATTTGGCAAGGGCAAACTGTCCTTATTAAACACTGCTAGGTACTACTTCAGGGCCTTGGCATGGAGTTCATTAGATCCCTAGATGGACAATCAGAAGTTGCCTAGATGATTTGGATTTCAGCATGATCTGGAGTCTTGAAGTTGTTGTATATCTCATTGGTTGAATATATATATAAAAAAAAACTGCATTTAAAATATTCTCCATATCCAAGCTTTTTCTATATAATTCTTTGATCTCATTGATATAAATGTGTGTAGAGACAAGGAATAAGCTGTATATATTAAAAAGAAAACCAGTGTTTTCATTCTGGTAACAGAGTGGATGACATAATTATCTTCAGAGGAACTGATTCCCACCCAGCCCCCACCACTATGTGTGTCAGATGCCTGTTTAGTATTATATGTGCAGCACTACCACACCTCTGAGAAACCTACAAGCTTTTTCTCATTGTTTGTCCCCATCACCTTTTGGGTTGTTTTAGCTGAAAGTCATTTAGATAGACTTGTCCTTCAAAAATTTTTCTAATCCTTTAAAAAAGCCATGTAACTCACAGCTTTTATTGCTCTCTAGTTCCAATCTCTTCCTCAAAGGACAAATACCAGAACTCTTCCTGTGCTCAAAGGATCATACTGTAAGACCAGACTTCTTGATATCACAATTGTTTCTTGCCTCTATGATGAAAATGAAGGAATCTATTGGATTAAAAAAAAACCTGAAGTCTGCTGAATTCATAATTGAAAAAGAAGGGGAAGTTAAGTGAATGGTAGAAGATGGTGTGTAAGGATAGTTATTTACAATTTGTATGTAGCTCTTTCCTGAGACTATTCCTCTGTCTAAGTTTTACTTTTGGAAGATGTGTGGTGAATAAAAGTAACAATATATTCATGCATTAATTACTCTTCAGCATATTAATTTTTGTATGGCAACACCTACCTGATTTAGAGTTGTCTCAAAATAAGCTTTATAGCTCTCAGAATGACAGACTATTAGGGAATACCAAGAAAATTATAAAAACCCCAAACCATCCAAGAACAGGATGTCAAACTCGCTGCCCACAGGCTGGATTTGTCATGCACTGGCCACACCCACCCCCAGTTTAGCAAAGGGGAAAAAGTCATGATATGTCACATGACGACAACATGATGCTGTGCGTTTGACACTCCTGTCCTAGAAAGGTGAAGGAGCAAGTCCCCTCCATACTATTGCAAAGAAAACTTTATAGAAAATGAACCATCAGGAATCCAACTCAACTCAAAGAAAAAAAATTACTTGTTTCGTTCTTATGTCCACATCCAAAATAAATTATGTATTTTTGTAACTTATGAAAGCAGTTGATTTCATAAGCTGCATCTGATTCTATCAGAAGCAGATTGCAGCATTCATCAGGAGGACTAACCCAGTTTCAAAGAGCTAACCCAGATTTTGATCTGGCTAATGGTTAAATGGTAGACCTGAAGAAAATCCTGATTGACTTTATTTCAATTTCTGTAGCTTTGAGTCAGCATTGCTTTTTACAATCGCCTGAATAAATCCCTGCAGATTTGTTGGCAACGTTTTTTTCAGAGGTGGTTTGCCATTACCTCTTTCTAAGGACTGACAGAGAGTGACTGGCCCAAGGTCACCCAGCTGGCTTAATTCCTAAGGCAGGACTAAAAGCATCCTAGTTTCCATCCTGTTACCTTAATCAAAATCTCACACTAGTTCTCTGCTTACTTGGATACTGTCAGAAGTTGGAAAAAAAACCATTCTGGAAGAAGTAGCAAACTATTTTCACATTGTTGCTAAAGGCTAGGTCCCACTGGCCGACGGATGCAAAATGTATGCAAAAAGGACACAGCGGACGAGCAAAATTTCGGGG
>BHFT01040441.1:0-37463 GCA_004320025.1 Laticauda laticaudata
GTTTTTGAACGGATGGCAAGGTTTTTTGTCCGTTTTACATCCTGTTTGCATCCGTTGGTTCACTGTGACATGGGCTTAAAGAAAGTTGGAAGTCATTTTTTTTTATTTTGCTTTCTTTCAATTTTTTTTCTTTTTGACTTAAAGATTATCATTTCATTTCTTGAAAATCTCACCTGTTATTCCACTTACAAAAATGATGAAAGAAATTCTAAGATGTCTGTACACCAAGAAGTTCCTTGAATGCCGTGCAATGTCATATGGATTTAAATACATTTAAAATGATTAATGTTTTTGATACTAAATTGTTTTATGTTTACAAATTTCCCCTTTCAGGAGAAATTAATGGCGAATTCTGCATTTAGTCACCAATTAAACTTACAATATCATTTCTACCATTACCTTCCGCCAAATGTTATTGAAAAATAAACTTTCTCAAAAGCCAAAGTATATTTAAATGAATTTTACACCTTAATTTTTTAGGTAGCGCTATCTCTGAAATCAAAGGAATGGGAACTTTATAAAAAATTCATTGTTTATAAAATCATGCATACCCATTTTTTTTACCCCGTGATGTGATTTTATAAACAGTGAGTTTTCTATGAAGTTCCCATTCCTTTAATTTCATAGATAGCACTACCTAAAAAATTAAGATCAAGAGCTGGACATCTTTCTTCTTGAACCGCTCTTAAGATTTCAAGTGTAAGCTCTCCCTCAGACTAACAAATATAACTCAATCTCAGTAACAGCATGAATGAAGCCACAAGTTGGGATTTTAAAAAAGAAGGCTGTTGAAGTGCTTTGTCAAAAAACAAAACAAAACCAAACCATGGGTCAGACTTTCTGTCTGAAGTAAATTTACAGTATTGCAATATAATCCATTTAGAAATTAATTTGTTCCATACTTAGCATAACTGAACTAACAAAATCTACTGTTGTGCATAATTCTTTTTCATGAAGTATAAATATAAATGATAGGAAGAAGGATAACAAGCTTTCTATCAAATCACACTATATAACTAAGAACTCCTGAAGCTTGGCAGTTATGAATTAGTTATGAATTATGAATTGCACTTATGAATTAGTTTATTTGAATGTTAGAGGATCTTAATGCTTATGAAAAATGATAAATCAATTAAAGATACATGTTAAGATACAATCAAATACTTGAGAGGTGTTATAGCTATTTTTGTTGTTTTAATTTTGGCTTTTGGTTTTTTTAAATTGTTTTGTTAGCCACCAAGAGCTAGGTATATGAGTGGCCTATAAATTTATTAAATAAACAGAAATACAATGCATAATACATTGCCACTAGGAAAATACTAAAAATCCTTTATCTTGTAAGCTGCTGTAAGACCATGTAAATTTCTGCAACTTTGGGAATTAAAAAGGGCTCCAAGAAATTTGGAAGAATTAACTAAAAAAAACCCAATTCTTAAATCTTTGCTTTATTGACCAAGTCCCTCTAAGTCAGGGAAAATCTTATGACATTTCAAAAATCATGATGATAAAATTACACAAATGCCTATATTTATTTCCCCTTTTGATATTTGCCTTTACCTCTTATTTCAATATGCAGATTTTTTTAAGCAAATGAACATTATACAGCGTTTTTTGTTTCCTCCGCTTGAATTTGCAATTCTGGGCTTGGCCAGATTTTTTTTCTCACATATAATTAACATAATTTAAAATGGGTTGGGGGCTGGGAAATCAACAGCTTTTGTACTGCTTTTCACTTTCACAGTGGAAGGAAACGCACATATAATCACTATGAGAAGCTTCATCTTCCTGTACTGGATGGTAAAAACTGAGAGAGAAAAAGTAACATTTTCCTGACATAGGAAAGAGGAGACAAAAAGCAGCAACTAATCCCAGGGACCTCCACGCCCACACTCTCCCCTCCTCGGTTTTAAGAACTCCACAGTGCCACTCAGTAAGATTACAAAAGTTTTTTTCAGGGGCTGTTCACATCCATGCTTTGCATCTTCCCTTCTAGAGCACAGTCTCCACCAGCTGATTTCTTTTTGCCTCCTTCGTGCTGTTTCTTTTGCTTCTTAGAAAGTTCTTGATCTATAGGTGCAGGTTTCACAAATTTTATCATTTCCTTTAGACCTAGCGAGAATAAAGAGTACATTAAATACAGATGGATGCCAGAATGGGTATCACCACACATCTTTCTTTCAGATTAGTATTTTCCCTTTCACACAACCCAAACCACTATATGTAAAACTATTTCAAGTAGCTCTTTATTACATAACACTAGCTGCAGAATATTATAAGGTCAGGGGCAGCATTCAAGCTCACCCTTCTCTCTCCAAGCAAGTATCACACGTAGCTGAAAGGGAGAAAACCCTTAAGTCAAGAGTGTCAAACTCGCATCATCACAGCATTGTCACATGATGTATCAGGACTTTCCCCCCCTTCGTTAAAGTGGGCGGGTGCAGAGCCAGCACATGACGCATCCGGCCCATGAGTTTGACACCCCTGACTTAAATGAAGCCTTCCTTCTCAGGGCACCTTTTATTTTGTCAATGATTTCCTTGACTGCAAAATTAATACTAACAACTACAGCACAACTTCTAAAATATTCTGGTTCAGGATGGATGGATCTTCTTAGTTTAATGTAGTAACAAAACACAGTTCAAGTCAGCCTCCCATAACTTATCAACAGCAGATGTGTTGGGATTATTACTCTCAAGGATCACTCTTAAACAGGTAGTTCTTGACTTATGACCACAATTGAGCCCAAAATGTATGTTGCTAAGTGAGACATTTATTGAGTTTTGCCCTGTTTTATGACCTTTCTTGCCACAGTTGCTAAATGAATCGCTGCAGTTGATATGTTAGTAACCTAGTTGTTAAGTGAATCTGGCTTCCCCATTGATTTTTGCTTGTCAGAAAGATCACAAAAGGTGATCATATGACCCTGAGATACTGCAACCCTCATACATTTGAGTCAGTTGCCAACCCTCTGGATTTTGGTCACGTGATTATGGGGATGTCGCCACAGTCATAAATGTGGAAAATGGTCACAAACCTCTTTTTTCAGTACCATTGTAACTTTGAACAGTCATTAAACAAACTGTTGTAAGTCGAGGACTACATATAATACCAATTTAGCAGAAGATCAGCACACAGGTTTCATGGAATATAATTCCATGCTTTAAGGTAGGTTAGAATTATGAATTTTCAAAGGGAGCCTCTAATCTTCAAGGACTTTCGGCTTTCAGATAACAAAAGCAAAATTACAGAGGCTAAAGGAGATAGGAAGGAGAAATGAGAATTATTACCCGGTGGCATGAAATCCTTTAATTTATCTGGTATGAGGATTCCTTCCTCTGTCTGGTAATTCTCCAGAATAGCACATATAGTCCGTGTTGTAGCACACATGGTGGCATTAAGCATATGTACAAATTCCACCTATGAAAATAAAACATGCTATGTTTCATACCTTTCCCAAAAAGCAAACATATTTTTCCAGGGTCCTTACTAAATCCCCAGGATTTAGCTTAAAAGTAGTTGCTGTGATTTATATAACTGTGATTTATATAACTATATGCTGTGATTTATATTAAACACTATTTTTAAAATAAAATTTAACATATATTTTTACACATTAAATCCAAATTTGAAAGATAAAAGATAACAGTATTTTAAAATACAAAATTATTATAGTAATTGAGAGAAAACATTGCCACTAAGAATATCTGGCTAGCAGACCATTCTTTAAATAATTTTATTTACACATGCCAAAGTTCTGTGTATAGATTTTTGTGCTCATTCATTCATTCTAAACTTTATAAAAAATAAATAATTCAAAGTTTTTTTAATCTACAAATCTCAGTTTCTATAATCTTTAGAACTGAATATTTTTTATTTTTCCAAGTTACTAATTCTATGGTTTGTATATAGCTTACCATTATTTTTAGTAAACTGGATGACATAACTGGCAAGTAGCCAATATTCAACTTGGACATGCTCTATACATTTATTTCAGCCTTTCTAGATCATTTCTACCACAACAATTTCAAATTATTATATTTGGAGCAGCTGCCCTCAAATGCTGAATGAGAAAACATCATGCTATGGCAAAAATGCAGATTTTCTATAAAGAATAAAATATGTAGACTGCTCCAAGAGAACTTTATTGACTACAATACTAAAAAAGTTACTGACAACTGTATAATGCTTCCAGAGTGCTTGAATGATATAACATAACATACTTTATCCATCATCTTTTTGGTTTGGCCATAGCGTATCCGTAACCGACGTGCTTGGTAATCAGTACAGTTTGAACAAGAAACAAGCTCACGAAAAGCACCAGAACCTGGGAACCATGCTTCCAGATCCAGTTTCTTACTGGCAGCATGATTTAAGGAACCTGTAATAGCAGGAGGCAGCAGTTAGTGTAGTATTAGAAGTAACATTAGGAAAGAATCTCTCAACCCTCCAAAAATGAAAATGTTACGATGGCCTAGGATTTTCTTAACCACTTTGAGAAATTAATACTGGTGCACAACTACATATTTGTTGAGTCATAAAGCTTCTACTTTTATGAGAAGTTAATGTGAAATGCTGTGCATGTATACTAGAGAATCACTCCCCACAACCAGAAATTATTCTGAGAGAGAAGTACCTGAGACTATATTCACAATGTGATAAGGGATGCCCAGTGACTGGTAGAACTCTTCAGCAATGGCAATCATCTCATCAAACATTTCCCAAGATTTATTATCATGCGGTGATGCATAGACAAACTGTTCGATCTAAAAAAAGGGGAGAATTAGAAATCAAACTATAAAATATAGAAAGAGACGCAATTTTGATCTGAAAGAACAGCTGTGAAACTAGTATCGTATTAGGAATATGAGAACTTAAAGTTAACTCATTTCAATGTTATGGAATCTGAAACTGCTCTTAGTGTTAATGAACTGAGATTTAATGACATTATATATAAGCAAATATAAATCAGCAACTTCTGCAACAAGAAATATGCTGCCCAATATTGAAAATATATCTTTTAATAAGCCACTCTAAATTTGTTACCATTAAGCACACAATTTAACTGAAATAAACTACCTTGCAAAGTATTATGTTTAACAAACTCATATTCACAATCTGAGACACAAAATACATTGTTTAATTCTTTTAAAAAATGTTTTATTCTATTAAAAAGCTTTGAGTTACATTTTCATCCCTCATACAGTTTCCAAAGACAGGCCACTGATTTAAAGAAACATTTTCATTTCTTATTAAGGCATTGAATCCTGTGCAGACTGAATAAGAAAGTTGTACAAAGACAGAAATCTCTGAGCATACCTACAATTAGGAGGAACTGATGGAATTTTTAAACTATACTTCTGCTCCACTCTGTAAGTATAGGTCTCTAGGCAAGTCTGTCAAGTTAACTGTGAAATGTTTTAAAAATATGGACAACAAAATCCAAAAAGTGCCATAAAAACAGAATGCAATCAATCAATCTGGATTAAAGTGGTAGCTATTGTTCTGGGGAATTAGCAGCCAGTGCAGCTTGTGAAGCAGAGGTGTTACATGGGTATACTGAGGCACACCTATTACTGCCCACTCCGCTGCATTCTGTACCATTTGAAAATTCTGACTGGTCTTTAAGGGTAGCTCTATGTAGATCACATTGTAGTAGTCAAACTGTGAGGTAACCAGAGCATGATTGACACTCCGAAGGCATCCTAATCTAGGAAAGAGTGCAACTGGAGCACCAGATTAAGTTGGCCAAAAGCCTTTGTGGCCACAGTTGCCTCCTGCCAATTGAGTAACTGTGAATCCAGGAGGACTCCTAAATCGTACATCATACTTGAATGGAGAAGAGCAACCCCACTGAAGGTCAAATCCCCAGATCTGGGTGGTCCAAACAACCACATGAACATAATAGAAAAAAATTTGCACGCAAATAGATTAAAAAACATAACTGAACTAAGATCATTGCTGTAAGCACATTGATATATTTGGACAATAGGATGGCATAATCAGAAATTAAGTATTCTGAGCTGAGGAAATAGGACATCTTGTTAAGTTAACATATCGAAGTCAAAGGAAATATGCAAGGCTATACTTGTTAAGTGGTCCCTTAGAACTTAACATGCAATCATTTTCCAATATTAGTCTTAAATAAAGCAGAACAGAAACAAATTTCTGGTTTATTCCAAAATAATTCAAATAAACTCTGATGATAATGAGCAGAGCTTAGAAAGGCACAGAATTGGGGTGATTGAGGTTGGTGTTTTTAGGTTGATTGAAGATCAACAACATAATCCATCTTGACATTTAAGGCTGACTGAATTCTCCATGTACAGAAATATTCAGCTGTGTTACTTATATCCAATGATTAGGAATGACTCCTTAACCAAACCTTTATTTTCAAAATAAATTCTTAAAACACAATTTTAATTTTGCTTTATTGGACTTGGAAATAGTACTGAATGAATAAAGAGCAATCTGTGCATTTTGTGCTTTCAAATTTTACTCTCTTTTATATAGAGAGGAAGGAAGAAGGAAGCTGCAAGGAAAAAGTGCATGATTTTTTTCATAGACTTTCCCAAAAAACTAGATAGCATTACCTTTTCAAACTGATGTACTCGGAAAATGCCTCTGGTATCACGACCATGAGAGCCTACTTCCTGGCGGAAGCAAGTAGACAGTCCAGCATATTTGATGGGTAAATCTTCCGGCTTTAGCCATTCATCCCTGTGCAATGCTGCAATTGGCTGCTCAGATGTAGCAATTAGATATTTTTCATCAATGGTATTATCATCACTCTTCTCACTGCCTTTCCCCAGGACCTGGGAAGAAGTTTGGAAATCAAACAATTGCAATAGCACACTATTTTATATCCACAAACTTTCTACATCAGATGAATGCAAGTTTAAATTAACTCAAGTATAAGCATTACAAATATATTTATACATTTAAAATATTATTATAAGACTACTAATATCCAGACATGGGCCATCTCTTTTTGGTTAAACATACTTCTATTTATGGGAGGAATATTTCTTTTATATATATAAAATGTACAGGTAATTACCCTATTGAAAGTTTTACCAGAATGTGTGAAAAATTCCCATGATTCCATGAATAGTCTAATTACCCATTTAGAGAGCAACAAAAACAGTCTAGAAGCTCACAGCTAGTGCTATTGAAATAGTACCATTCTTCTCACATCTTACCTTGTACAGCTCTTCATCAAACTGACTTAGCTGGGCCACTTCCTGCATCACTTCTTTTCTCATGAAGAAAGGTGTATAAACTGGGGTGTATCCCTGGCTAAACAGTGTCTGCAGGGCATATTGAATGAGGGCTTGCTCTAGAAAAACCAAAGGTCCCTATAACAAAATAGAAACAGATTAAAACCATGCTTTAAAAAGGTCTCAGGACCCTATACTCAGATTGTCTTCTACAATTAAGTAGAAAACCTATTTACAGGACAGGAGCTTCATTCATCCAAGTTTACTTTAAATGCATGTGGGGATCATATTCACTCCCCCCACCAGATACTGTAGCTGAAGGGTAACTCCTCAAAGTCACAGCCAGGTGAGAGCTTCCACAAGTTATATCTAGTAAAAGCTGGAAAAAATTAGGTCTCCCACCTTTTCATGAAGTTGATAATCATTACCTTAAGAAAGTATCCTCGGCTTCCAGCTACAACAGCTCCTTTTTCTCCCTCATAGCCATCCACCATGACAACCAGATCCACATGAGAGTACTTCTTCCTCTCAGTGCAGTCTCCCCATACTCTCTCTTCTTTATTATCTACATCCTACCAATTTCAAAAAAATGATACTTTGTGTTTTCGAACTAACCAAGAAAAGAGTATCTTTCCAAACAAGTATCTATTGGACATTTTGTTTAGTCACAACACAACTTTGAGTTCCATTTAATTACACATTTAATAAACTGGCCAGAACAGTGTATCACAGAAGCCTTTCTGCATTACACTGTCCTCTGCCGATGTGTATTATGATAGTCCTTGACAGCTTCAAGGACTATCAAGAGATGAGAGATACCAGAATTTGGTCTAATATGAAAAGATGATGAGTGCTCTGGGAAGTAAAGATTACATTCAGTGATTTCCCTGTACTGGAGAATTCCTTATAAAGGAATTATTGCAAATATTGCCTCGTAAAAAGTACTATTTTGCAATCCAAGTGATTACTTACAATCTGACAATAACTACTAAAAATTCTAACGATGACTGATCCAACTGTGTTATTATATTAAAACTGGTCTTGCTCTAGATACTGGTTCTACCTTCTCCTCACCCTTAAATTTACTTATCAGCTGCTATTGGGCTGCAGAGCACAGGAAGAGAAAGAGGGACCAGTCTATCAGCTCTTTTGGCTGCTAATAAGAATTCTATCATTTTCAACAACAGATGCTAGTGTGAACTTCATTCCATCTTTCTTATTCTTTCTGGATCACGTTTTAGATTGTGAGGTCAATGGACAGCACTGACTTACATTTACTTGATTTGTGAGCTACCCTAGGTGCTTGTTTTTGCCTGAAGAGCAAAATGCTCTAAATAAACAAAATTGAGTTTGTTTCCCATTTATATTCCACACAAGAATATGAGTTAGCACATTGTTGGTTATTTTATATTTGTGGCTTTTTTCTTTGAAGGATAATTGCATTATAATGAAAACCATATTAAATTCTCATTCTCCTCATCAGGGATTCATCATGCCCATTCTACAGCTCTGCAAAAGAACACCTCAAATTAGATTCTCAAGATTGTTTCAAAACTGACCATAACCAAAAACAATGTACATTTACATGCAGGGCATGAAAAGTGCTCCTACCTCATCATTGCTGATTGGCACAGAGGGATGAAGAAGATTTCCAATTTCTCGGAGATTTTCAAAGCGCTCTGCTTCCAGTTTCAAACGTTCTTCATCACATTTCAGGATTGCTTCATCAATCAGAATACGGATTTTCTTGATTTGGCAAACCTGAAGACTCTGAAGCACAAGAAAATAGATGAGTGTGTCAGCACATCATAATGAGAGATTTAAAAAGACTTGTAACAGGAGGATTTTAAGGGGCAGGACTGTAACTGTATGCTCATTGTATTTTAGCTGAAAGTTTATCATACCAAACACGAGGTCAAGAACGGTGTTTGACTTACATGAACATGTCACTTAATGCTGATTTTGACATACTTTGACTGAATAGTAATAATAACATGACCATACAAGGGCTAACTGGTAAATTTTCTAATCCAAGAATGAAAAAGATCAGTTGTAAGATGCAGTAGCATGGATGTGTTCAGGATTATAGGCTTCGTCCAAAAGTTCCTCATTTTATTTTCCACCTTCCCTGACTTAGTATGTCTTATGAATAGAACCATTTTGGTGTATAAGCCATTCATAGATGGCTTAGTATATAATTCAAACACAGTAAATTATTTATTTATTATCAAAAGTAAACCAAAGTACACTATGTCAACTAAAATAATAGTTCAGCTTACAGTGCAAGAGAATTGGAAGAATACACCTAAAAACCCACTGAACTGTACCTTAAAGCCAAGCAAGTAGCACAATAATGGAAATAAATTCAAGAACACATGAAGAATAGAAATCCATCAAGTTGCACAAACATCCTTCTCCCAAATCTAAATCATATACTGTATCACTTACTCAAATATAACACATGCATTGAAAGTCAGTGAATAACAAAGAAAGAAATGAACTTACTGTTAAGATGTCTACTGTGAGTTCGTCAAGATTTTGTGCATGATCTGGTATATTGTCACTGTTACCCACAGGTTCTTTTTTCTGTAAATAGAAATGTTAATAAAAAGGAAAACAGGTCAGCAAAGAAAAAAATAATAGAAAAAATTAAATAGCTTTCAGGATACTCTGAATTCCATTTCTAGACTTCCAGAAAAAAATAGTTACTGAGACAAAGTATTAGCGAGCTGAACAAATTATAAACTAGGCACATTTGATGAGGAAAAAGCAGTATGTCTTTTGTCTAAATACTGTATATAAAACCTCAAGGGGAGAAAAATCCAGAGACTTTAAAAGAAAGTCTACCCCTTCTCCCATTTTTCCACATTGTTTTCATATGTCTCAGGAAAGAATAGATGGGTTTATTTCATATTTTTCAGACCATTGTATCTCCATTCTTACTTATTTTACTTTTGCAAATTCAGCAGATGTGACAACTTTAAAGCCTTTAATTTTGAAAACATTTTTTAAAGATTTAATTTAAAGCCTTCAAATACTGTAATGAAAGCATATCATCTCGCATGATTTGTTATAAACACAATGGCTCTCATCTCTGTATTTATCAATAAAGGAAGAAGGGAAGATGACAATTTTTTTAAAAAAGGCATTTCCAATAATTTAATTAAGAATTTGTTCAGTGCTAAGCATTGTTCCCATTCATCTTTCTTTATAAAACTGGCTTCAAATGGTACTAAATCATTTATACAAGACAAAATGAAGCAGTTCATCAGGGGGAATCACTGTCTTTACTATTCTGAAAATCACACTGAATTCCACTCAGCTGCTTTGGGATGTTCATGTTCAAATATTTAGTGTATGTCATGATCACAATTCAAACCTGCCACTTTTCTCCACTACCACCTGCTAAGCTTAAGTGTCTCTGATGCTGTTTTTAACACTGCTAATTGAATAGAAGGGAACCTTTATTGGATTACCCAAGGTTCTACCCTGAGGGAATATTATATCACTGCTAAGAGTCAGAGTCTTCTCAACACACAAACACTGTTTTTTTCAGGGCCCTATCCTTATGCATCAACTGTTCCAGATAACTCTTGGGACATGGAGAAAGGGATCCATTCAGGAGAAGACCTCGAGTCACCAGCAAGTAAAATGGAAAGCTTCACAGACTGCATTCATCTCATGGGGGTTTCCAATCCATCTTTTACAACTGCTTAGCAACTTACTAATCACATAATAAATAATGTATAAAAAGGTTGGATAAAGTAAACAAAACCATGTAACTTCCATTCTGTTCAATGAAGTAATAAATTTTTTGTTTTTCATAGAATGTACTACACCTTCATTTTTTCTCCTATGGTTTTGCTGCACAAGTTCTTCAGTTTATTCAGGTTGTCTGCCCGGAATCTGCCTAAAAGAAATGCACCAAACATTTTTACAAAACCCGATGTTTAAAGGACAAACTTTCCAATACAATGTTAAGTCTATCTTTTGTATTATTATTCCTGGCAATTAAGTACATTCATCAAACAGATGGACAAAAGTACTGCAGAAATATTAGAAAAAATGTATTTTTTGATAGAAGTGAAAAGCTCCTTCTGCACGTAGTAGACTTACAACAGTTCATTTGACATTTGGATATTTGACAACTGTTTCATATGATGGTTGTAATGTCCCAGGGTCATGTGGATCATCTTCTGCAACCTTTTGACAAGCAAAATCAGTGGAGAAGCCAGATTCATTGAACAACCATGTTACTAATTTAACAACTGCAATGATTCACTTAACAAACATGGCAAGAAAACTTGTACTAATAACCGAAAAAACCATATTGGGCTTTTGCCTCACTTGCATCTCTTTTGCACATTCTTAGATATAAGATTTACAAAAGCCACGAAAAGCTGGGAGCTAAAACATATTTTGATACAGCAAATGCATAACAATCTTTCATTATGTGAGGGTAGTGTGTAGATGGAAGGATCCAAGATGTGCTATGTGGCACATATAACTCTCCCCTCCAACATCTCCAAGGAATCTGCTTCACACTCCTGCAGTTTCCTGATATTTCTACTGGCCAGTTGGCCAATTGCCTTGCTGGTTTCAATCAGTCTGAAATGGCTAAAGGTTACACTGCAAGATGGCCGTGGCATTGGCTTTGCAGGAAGCCAACTACAAGCACTGCACATTGTGTTGTAAGAATCAGGCAGCATATAAATCTATTGTTTTGCTGCCTAACCAAGTCTGCCTGCCACCAAAAACAACTGTTTCCTTATGTCAAAAAGTAGGACTAACCTACAAATACAGAGGACTACTCTTACCGAAAGAAAACTTCCATTTTTCAATGAAATTCATTTTCAATTGGATGGTATTTTGCCTGGCTTGGAAAAATGAACCATAAAAATAACCAGAAGATCTCATTCTGCATTACAGTGGAATTTTAATTGATTTGAAGTGAGAGGCCTTCTATCTCCTTCAAAGCCTATTGGCTCATGCTGCCAAGGGCAAGAAAAAAACAGAGTTGCTTTTCCAGGCTTCTCATCCTAAATCAATTCTCCGTCATTCAATAGAGCCAAATCTAATTCTGTCCTGCTCCTCAGAATATATCACATTAGAGCCTTTTACTTGTCTTTAAAAATATTTATCAAAATGTTTCTACATTATTCATTCATAGAATCCTAAGAAAGCTTAAATGATGAATTTTCAGAGGGCATCACACCCCAAAATATAGGTCTTTTCTTTCTCTCTAAAAAAATAAAGCAGCATTGCCAAAAAGAAAATGAAACTGTAACATGTGCAGTTGCAGCATCCAGGAGTCATTTTCCAGGGTGACGACAAACACAGCAGGGATTGCATCAGATTCAGATGCACCAGCACTCGAACTGTGCACACTACTGACAAATAGGGTAAATTTGCCAATTTAAAGAGCAGCTCAATGCTGAAAAATAAGGCAAAATCTACCTTGCGGAGAAGGGGGCTCATTGCACGATACATTTGGTATGATAAAAAAAAAAGGGGGGGGGTCCTCCGCTGGATTTGTGGGATGCTTTTCCTTCGGACAGCCATAAAAAAAAAATAGGGAATTCCAAGGAGAAACTGAACTCCCTTTCCAAACTTTCTGGGTGACTGCACTCTTTTGCTCACAAAGTTTCATTTTAAATCTGTTTTTTGCGATTGACCTTCGACATTTACAACAATACGGGGGACACACGCTCTGCGGCAGGATACCAGCTCAGGGACACCCGTCCCAATAAGGCTCGGGGAGGAAGGGGCGCGTTACAGGCCAGCAAGGAGGGTTCAGGGCATCCCACGAAGATCAAAGATCAAAGCAGATGTCGGGACGGGGACGGGGGAAACACGTGAACCTCTTCCAGGCGACCCTTGCACTGTCATGACCATGAACAAATCCTAGGCGGCGGGTCCTCGTCCTCCGGAAAGTTGGCGGCTCTGATTTTGCTCGCAGATTCCGCCTTTCCACGCCAGATGGGGGTCAAGACGCTCCAGGCGGGAGGGAGGAGCATACACGTGTATGAATACACGTGTATGAATGGGACGGCCAGCGCGCAGGAAGAAAAGACGCGAGACCCCAAACAAAGCGGACGGAACCCGGGTCGGGTCGTGGCTCTTTTCCTCGCTTTCGCGCCTCGGAATTGGGTCTCGACGGCCCCCCCCNGTCTCGACGGCCCCCCCCCCACACCTACACACACACACACACACACACACACACATCCGCAAGCTGCTCACTCACATCTCCTCCAGGCCCCGTCGGCGGCCACCAGCGCGTCCACCAGAGCCGGGTCCTTGAAGCGCTTCAGCTGCACCTCTCGCACGAGCTCCGGGTCGCCGCCTTTGTCAGCGCGGAAGAGGTCCAAGTCGAGCACCATGGCGGCGAAGCAGAGCCGCCGAAGCGGACGGCAACGGAAGCGGGAGACCGACGACGCGCCGCCGCTCGCCTCGGCAGCCAAAGGCGAGGACGGAGAGCCGAAGGGCGCCTGCGCAGTAGAGACGCAGAGGGAGGGAACTGCGCGCGCGCGAGAGAGAGAGAGCGACAGCGCGCCTGAGGGGAGATGGGCCCGCTTCCCCGAGGGCGAGTCTCTCTCTCCTGGCCGAGGGAGGGTCTGCTTGCATAAACGCAAGTGGGGGGGAGGCGCTTCTCCAGGCGGCTTCACGCCTTCTGGAGCCAAGGTTGGGAGGGGAAAACGTGGGAATGGACGAACATAGGGGTGGTTTCATGACAGCGGGTGAATTCTCCCCGACTTCAAACGCTTCGAGCTCACACCACCCGCGTAAATTGCCTCTGGTGGCTGGGCAAGCTGAGTGGGGATGGCGCGCTGGTTAAAAAAAAACAACACACAACCCTTCGCAAGTCGAAGCACCTCTTTTCCCTTTTTCTTGGGGGATGTTTTGTTGACTGTACAAGAAGGTCATTGAGAAACCTTGGATTTTGAGACTTTTGAGACTGTAACTGCAAGCATCTCATAAAGCCTCTGTCACTATCCCAAAAATGTACAATACTATACACTGTACATAGAAAATAGTACAACGTTATGCTAGTGCTATTGTACTATGCAATGACTGTGGAAACTGAATCTGGGTTACCAGACTTTTCCATTGCGCATCATCTTCTGAAATCCACAGAAAAGGCGAGGAAGGGCAATCTGCAGCCCTGAAGTCCGATGTTGCCGAGCTGTAAATCCTAGCTTTTCTCTGTATGCTGGCCAGGACTGCTACAAGTAGTGAGGCGGTTGAGCAGCTGCAAGATGAGGACCCGTGCCAGCCACCAGTTTGATCTAATCTGCCTTTGGTTGGTCTCATTGTCATTGAAAACCGGAGAGAGCATTGTTGTAGGTTTGGACGGGAACTGTTGTGAAGGTGATTTATCAAATGTTTCATCCCAGGTACTGCCACCATGAAAATTAATAATGGAATACCCATTCCAGTATCATGTATCATGCAATTAATCCAAAAATGTATTAGAAAATAGGTTTCTAGCATATGTTATCATGTTAAGTGTTTTCCAGAGAGGATTATTTCTGATGTTCTCATTTCTCAGCCTTTTTTTGATTATTTCTCAGCTATTTCTCAGCTTTCTACAGGCTGGCATTATCCCTGCCAGATAGAGATGACAGTGCAACGCATCATTGGAAAAATGTCTATGGAGATTCTCAATCATCGTGGTCATGTTTCTTTCTATCTAAGACAATCCAGTTGGGTTTTGTTTTTGTTTTTTTTTGCAAAAGTCACCTCTGGGCCAACAAGTTGGAGAATGGAGTCAAAAGATATCTTCTATGTTTTGGTTTTATCTTTTTGCTCCTAGTTCTCAAGTTATCTTCAGGTTAGGTTGATCAGGACTGGGTAATAACAGATGCACTTTGCAAATAAAAGGCCCTAGCCATAGCATCTTCATTACATAGGCCCAGAGAAACCTGAGATCTTACAGACCCATTGTTAGGTAAAATAATAGGACAACTCCTGTTTTATTTCCTATAGCTTGAATAATAAACAAATTATAAAAGTTGATTAAATCGAGATCAGAAGCTTTTCTTGGTCTCTTTTTTTTCAGCTTATCTAAAATGAACCAAAAAAAGGTGACAGCTCACATCAAATGTCATAACAGTTACATTAGTCCTTAATCAAAAATCCACATGCAATGTTGTCTCCATTAATTATAAAATTGTATTGACCTTATAAATAGAACCCAGCTCATTATGCACATAGAACAAAATAAGCTGCAGTTTACCATCACAAGGCGGAAAAGCTTCCCCACAGATTTATAAGTATAAATCAATTTCATACAGCATTGCAAAAATTCATTGTCCTATTTTTAAGAAATGTATCATATTGTAGTCCCTGAATAGCATTTTTATGATTCATCCATGTTCTGAAAAGTCCTTAAAGATTACTACTGGAATAATAAAATATCTGACATATTATTAATCATATATTAAAAAGATTACACTTTCTTTCAAAACCCCAAAACTTGTACAAAAATGTTGTGGAAGCAAAAATCCTCAGCATAATAAATCACAACAATACAAAACAGTAATGCTGTTATGCTATTAAATAGACAAAAGTATTTTTCCTGTCTTACATAAATGAAATTTACTAATGTGAATTACAGTTAGGCCACATTCTCATAGATGACATATCAGAAAATCTAGATGCTATACAGTAGTGTGTTCCCCAGCCTCTACAGTAGGTAACATTAAGTAATAATAAATATACTTAACGGACAACACTCTAGCATTAATATCTTTTGAGAAAATATTAGAAAAATATAAGGAAAGGGCATTTCTGAATCTTAAAAAGTATGGCTGCTGTTCAAGGTCCATTTCCATACTTCTGAAAAAGAATATTCCTATTGCTCACTGCTCTACTATGGAATAATTCAATGGCTTGTTTTATACATCGTAGAAAAGCAATAATGTGATTTATTTATTTATTTTGCTTATGCGATGTGTGGTTGCATCCAGTATGGCTTAGCATTTAATATAATCAGGCAATTATGGCTTGTTCAACA
This sequence comes from Laticauda laticaudata, assembly GCA_004320025.1. Classification (NCBI taxonomy): domain Eukaryota; kingdom Metazoa; phylum Chordata; class Lepidosauria; order Squamata; family Elapidae; genus Laticauda; species Laticauda laticaudata. The sequence continues at coordinate 16,234 of BHFT01040441.1, forward strand.
AACCACAATTAATGTTTACAAATTCTGATTTAGTATTATATTTATTATATATGAGTCATTCATATATTTAATGACTACTGATACCATTAAATGGACCAAGTCTTTTTTCCCTCCTTGTGTTAAAACACATATTCAAAAACATACTGTCACTGAATGTGATTGATTATGTTAAATTGCATACACAAAGGAAAGCTTCAAGTATGCTATTTTGTTTGGACTGCTGCTATCACTAAGATTCCTATAAGATTAGCGTTTGGCTTCTTTTTTAAAAAAAATATTACTTTCACAACACATCTAATTTTCCAAACTGAGAAGAAAATGACACATCATTTAGAAATGTAATAAATACATATTTTTTTAAGAATAGCTTTGTAGCCATGTCCCCATTATTGCAGCCTCTTTCTCTTCTTGATCCTCTTAAATTAAGTTACTGAAACATCATGTTTTGATGATGCTGATAATATGAATGTTAAATTTAAGATTCTGAAACTAGAAGTGATGCTCTGAAATGTGCAGGTATACATATTCACCATCTCTTTATGATCCTTTAAATCAGTTACCCAAAAGCTTCTCCTGCAGCCACACAATGTAAGAAATCCTGCTTTAAGGAGTCCTACACTAGTACTGCATCTACATTCCCTTATGCTCCAGAGCCTCTCTTTTGAATTGATTAGGAACACTGCACAATTCTGATAATGTATGGTTTAATACAAGGGATGGTTTTGTTATTTTGAAATATGGTTTGAATATAAGTGGTCTCCTTTTTTAAAAAAAGAAACAGTGGTTGAAACTAGACCTTTTCAAGTTGGATAGCAAAAGCTTCATTGGGGCATATAGGCCCACTTAAATATATTTTTTATTACAAGCTATACTGTATTCTATCTAGTCTAATACCAGTCCTGCCTGCTTTTATTCCTGTGAGCTTTATTTGAAACTAAAAAAATAATCTTCCTGTCCTGAGCAGTAAGAAACTATCCTAAGCTACCCTCATTACCACTGATAAATTTGTCCCATAACATCTTACTGTATTACATGAGCGTAATCTTCCTATCCTCAGGAAAGCACTTTTATATGGAAAAGATCAGAGATTTTCAAAAGAAGACTGCTGCTTTTGTCAGCACTAGTTTGATCAAACTATGTATATGTGTGTATGTATGTATATATATATTACGTATACATACTTGTCAGTTCCAGAATACTTTGATGTTATACAGTGCTAGAATAGTAGTTCAATTTGTGCAAATGGCAATACCAAAGGGTAATTTTTCCCTAGTATCTCTTAAAGTCCCAATTTCTTATCCTTCCAATATTAGGTTACCTCTGGCTTCCTTCCTGTGTACATTTTTCATCAAAATAAATAAGTCAGAACATCCTCTGACATAGGCAGCTAGAAAAGAACCATGAACTTGATGCCAAATTGATTTGGTAATCCTAGAGAAGACTTACTTTTATCTACTGTTTAAATAACTAAAATCCAGTTGGGGAAAACCAGTCCAGGTACAATGGTAGCCTTTTACAAGATATGTTCTAGTTAATGTTATTATGCCAACAATCACTCTGGCTTGCAGGTTTGTAACTACCCCATCAAATGAATTTGTCCTACCATATGTGTCCCTTGGGTGTTCCAAAATATGGCTTTTATTATAGACGTTATCAAACAACTGGCAAGCCATAATAGAAGCTACATTTAACTTTTCATATTGTAAATTGTATAGAATGTCTCAAATTATTGCAACTAGCAACAACTGGTTAATTTACATCGAGTATACTTTCCTACTGGGTAAGAAAGCACAACTGATAACGATACTCTCAGAGCAATTTCTGCCTTCTCATCTCTATATCATTTTTAAGAGGCTGTCACAGTCTCAATTTTTTTTCAATTACTATCACAGCAACAGCTATTAGGCCTTTTAACTGCAAAGTATACTGATCTTTAGGATTATATGATAATTTTATCATGCATTAGTATTTTAAAACTATAGAGTAAAAGCATTTAGCTTATCTCATTTTAAAGCAATATTGGTTATCTCTCTTGAACTAATATAGCTGTTTCCCAATAAATGTAATCCATTTCAAACAATAATAATAACAATAATAACAATAATAATCCTGCTAACTGCTTTGGCAAAAATGGATTAAACCAAGTTTCCCCTAAATTGTATCCTTCAAATGTGGTGGAATGCAACTCCCATTGCTGTCAGCGGCAGCATCCATTTAATACCGTCTGGAAGTGATAGTGGCTGTGGTTCCAATACTTCAAAAAAACATTTGATTGAGAAGGCTTGGTTAAACATTTTTTAAAACAAACAAACAAAATTGACTGTTAAAATGATGTAGCAGCTAGTTACCATTTTTCAAGCACTCCATTATATAAGAATGGATTCACTACTTTCAAGATATGTTTAAAGTAGAATGTGGATAGAATCTATATTCGCGGGTACTTAAAGTACATACTTGAAAAAGTAGTGAATTTCTTTTTACTTTTACAGAGTATTTGGACATTCAGAGGAATCTAAGGGAGATCTTTTACTTGGAGGAAAGCCCTACTGATTCAATGGGAATTATTTCTGAGGTAGAGAAGTATACTGTCAAAAAATGAACCTGGTTTTTGTATATTCCTCTGTTTTAACTGCAAACAGAACCCTGAAGGTTATTCTAACCTGCCAAAACAAACAAAGCAACAAAATCAGTCAATTTTAACTGAATCCCAAAGCCCAAATTGTTAGTCCTTTCCAAAGTGTAATAGAAGACATAATTTCTAGCTAGTTGCTCTGAAAAATTCTGAAAGAGAATAATATCAAGATAAACTTACAACAGAACACCTGAACTCAAAATAGTCATGTTATCTTGGGCCATTTTCATGTGTTAACACTCATAAGTCATTTAGCATACAGTTGAAGCTCATGTCAGAAGGTCTTGTTTTCAGGTCTCCTACACTGTCCTTTGTGACTCTTAAGTATTCATTCAAAATAATTCATGTAGTATTTAGTTTAAGGCAACTTCTATGATCTGATGACTTCTAGCTATGTCAAACTACAACCCCATTATCCCCAACTAGCCAATATCTTTGAAGCGTGCCAGATTGGAGAAGCTCTTTAAAATTTAGAAGCCACTGAAAACAGCAAGAAAATCCAAAGAGTCTTATGTGACAGGAACCTGTTTATAGGATAAGCTTTTCTGGGTGGAATCAGGGCAGGAAAATGGCCTGAAATATTAAACAGACTCAGTAGTTTCCTACAAAGAACGAGAATGGGTTTAAAATGAACATCTGAATTCAGAATTGGAAACATGTTTCTAACAGCTATTCTGCTACCCTTGGATGTGATGCAGAACTTTTCAGATGTGTAATACCCTGATTTTGGTTTGCTACGCTAGAGGTTTTTCTTTATCATTGCAGTCATTGTTATAACATTACAACTCACAGAGTTTCGGAATGTGATCCGGAATCCTAATCTGACTTGAGTTCCATGATGTGGCAGAAACCTTATTAGGCCATGGAGCTTCACATTTGCTACTGTCAATGATAGGTGCACCAGCAGCACAAGTCCTTGACCACAATGCATTTTCCTGAAGGGTCATTAACAAAACAAATAATAGCATTTCAAGTCTTGGAAAAGATTAATGTAGATATTTTTTCCCCTGTTGTTTTAAAATAAAAGAACTGAAAACAGAGATAACAGCAGAACAGCCAGGTATCCTGACAGGGAAAGATAGGCCTGCTTTGTTGAGGAGTCCTGAATAGTACAGTAAAATCTTAGGCAAATTGTTTGATGTAACTGTTGTTATACTAGCTTCTTTAGGAGGGATGTTTGTAGCAAGCTACAAAAAGCAAATGGAAAGTTTTACAGCACAATTCTACACATTCTTCTTATCACTAAGACCTTTTGGTGCAATAGGTCTTACTCAGAGAAGCAGCTTACCTTAGCAGAGTGACATGACTTTAAATCAATTTTACAGTGTATTAGCTATTAAAGAGAAAAAGTGAATAATGTCACAAGCATTACTGTGGAAAACAACTTTTTGTGGGTGGGATTATCACAAAAGAGGGCACAATGTATGCAATAAACATATAAATATACATCTACACATAATTTTAAAAGCACAATTATATTTGGCACAGTTTGTTTTTGGAGGCATGTTAAAATGTTTGACTTGAAAAAGTACAGTAAGAAGCTGAAGTTAAAAGATATTCCAATAAGGCCACATGGCAAGTTCATCAAAGTGCCAGTATTAATCAAGGAGAACTCCCAAAGCATCTTCCAGGAAATGTATGGGAGAGGCAAACCACTTCTAAAGATCCATGTCGGTGATGCCAGACGAGGTCTTCAGGGGCACAGAATCAAAACCATCAGATGTTCTCTAAAGGTAATACAGAAAGGAGATGTGAATAAAACTAGAATACATTAAGATTTTGCATACTTTGTCACTCAGAGTCCTATTTTTATAGGAATCAGGTCAAATGGTGCCATAATCCTTTAGTGACATGGAAAGGGCAAAGAATGCAATCCTGCTCCTTATATTCACAGAAGATAAGAATGGCTCCCATAAGAATTTTGGTGAAACAAGTGTTTCCGGTGTATAGGAACTGTACAACCTGTTTCAGATGTACAGGGACTATATCTTTCAGAGTACCTAGGCAGCTTACCAAAGCTCAAGCAAGCTGGGAATTCAATAAATGCAGTACCAATATGTTAGTAGTGAGTCTATTATTTTTCTACCAGTTGCCTCTATGTTCTTCTGAACATATTCCAACATGGGAGGAGCATTCAATAGCAACTGAAGACTCTCTGATTCTTACCAGAAACTTGCTTTTGATGTTTCTTCCCCAGATGTCCACACATGATTTTGCTTCTACTGGGAGGTATCAGTGCACTGGGGGCCAAAGAAGGGTCCATTTGAGGATGCTCGCAGTTAAAGATACAGTTTAGCTGCCTGTGAATAGCACGGGATATTTCCTACAATCCCTTTTCTTTAGAATGACATCATTTAAAAAAAAAAGATATTTACAAATATTGAAAATGAAGCTGTTGTCAGGACCAGATTTTGGTATGTTTTGTTTCCTCAGTTTTTAGTTCCTATTTCTGAGGTTTTAAATGATTCCAATTGCAATTTTTAATAAAAAGAATAAAGGAGCAAGCAACTGTTTTAAATATCAAAAGCAATAGGAGCTAATTAAGAATCAGTTTAGAACTGCTGAGGAGATAAATGAATGGGAAACACATAAGGAAAGGACTGCTTAACAGAAGTTGCTTTTGAAAGAAAAAAGAAGGCATTTGTAGACTGAGGGCTTCAATTCTAGGTGTTGTTGGGAATGCAGAATAATATTTTTGAATAACCAAGATTTAGATTTGGCCCATGAAAATGAATGGAGAATCCTACACTTGGATTGCAGAGGAACAATTCTCAGCAGTGCTAAAGGTCCCTTGTGTGGAAGCAAACTGATGGATCTCAGTGCATTCAAACGAAGCACCTGGGGTTGGAAGAATGTAAGAGCTTCTAAACATCTTTGCACACAGTGGGTAAAGCCCCTGTCCCACTGCACCAACGGATGCAAAGAGGATGTAAAATGTTAAAAAATGTTGGAAAACGCATATGCATCCGTTGTGTACTCATTGCATACGTGTTTCATACGCTCAATCCTTTGAGCATCCGTCCACTGATATTTCATCCGTGCAAGAAGTTTTGAGCTGCACAAAACTTTGTGAACGGATGAACTTTCCACTGTGTACGATGTAAATCCGTGACATATGAGCAACAAACGTTCTATGTCTGTTTATTATCCGTTAAAGTCCGCTGTATCCTCTCTGCATCCTCTGGGCATCCCCTCAACTCACATCCGCTGCAGCTGAAAACGGAAAGAGGGAGGAAACAAAAGGACACGGAACGTCTACACAGCGTTAGTAGCACGAAATAGAAAGGATGAGCAGTGAATGGTTTGCATCCTATATACATCCTCTAGGCTCCTATGTAACATCCCTGCTACATACTACCCACGTCCGTTCTTTTCCTTTCTTTTCCGTTTCTGTTTATGCAAATTTTTGCCACTTTTTGGAGCAGATGACAAGGGATGGAAGCACTCCCCGAAATTTTGCTCGTCCGCTGTGTCCTTTATGCATATGTTTTGCATCCGTCGGCCAGTGGGACCTAGCCTTATAGGAGCTAGGCAATAAGATGAGACCAATCCCACTCTTTGCCAAGCCCCTCTTCAGTATTCATCTCACTAGGGGCTTTACACCCACAGTTATTTGTGCCATGAAATAACCATGAGTAGGGTCATTACTTTAGAATGGATGAGAAGAAAATTTGAGGTGAGCAGTCAACATTTGCCTGTGCACATAAATGGCTTGCTAATATTTAAGTGCATATTTTTGCTGAATCATCATTGGGGGCAAACCCAAAATACTCAAGTTTCCCTCTAGTCTCAAGAATTTAAGGGGGGAGGAGGATTTTTCATCTGCAGAATTAAATATTAAATAAATTCTCATGTCTTATTGCAAGGATCTTCAAACTTGCCAAGTTTTAAGACTTGTGAACTTTAACCCCAGAATTCCTGAGCTACCATGACTGGAGAAGCAATTCTTGGGAGTTGAAGTCCACAAGTCTTAAAGCTGTCAAGTTTGAAGACCCCTGTCTTATTGCATTCATGGAATTTAAGCATCTAGAGCCAGATACCGTGCTCTGGTTTGGTTCTCCAGCTTTGCAGAAAGTTAGTGTGGAGCTCAGGCTCTAATTCCCAAATGAGGCATCTAAACAAAAGGCCAGCAGGCAACATAAAATACTCATTAGTCTTATCCTGAAGAGTGTTAACAAGAAGTCACTTCTTCCAGAGATAGGTCAGGACTCCACATCTTTTTGGGGGTTAGATATACAATCCTGTACTTGCAGTAGGAGTTTGAAGTGTCCTGTGCAGCCTTCCTTATCCTGACCCTTCCATCTACAGTACACTGCATTAAAAGTCAAATAATTTTAAGTTAACAGCCATGCTTCTTGGGAGTTCTTGAAGGTTGTAGTTCAATACTTCTGGAGCATAAGTTTGAAAAGGTTAAACAACTAGATGTCTTCAAGTATACTATTTCCCCAAGTGGAAATAGAGATTGTGATATTCATCTCGAAGAACAGAGAGTCTGTGATTTTAAAAGGCACAAGACTAGCCTTCCCCACAATATAGGCCTTCTATGTCCCAGCCAGAGATCTCAGACCCTACTGTCAAGCTATCTAGTAACATTTGATTGTGGTACACCCTCCATCAGCTGTCCTGTTTTTACATGTGTCTACATTTGATCTCTATCTACCTGGTAGATTCTTCCTCTTAGTTTATTGAGAACAGCCCTACACACAGAGTCCTGCCATGCCTGACTGTACCTAAGAGAAGCCTATAGGAAAACAAATAGCCACATTAGAAAATAAGCATTAAACGACATTGCACCATTAATTAGAATGTAAGTTAGAACAATAGGAAACAGAGCAGTAAATATGGAGAGGCTTTGAGGTCTGATGATACTCACAGATTTATCTTAGAATAGTAGGGATTTTACTGCAATATTTTACCAGATCTGTATGAGCTATTATTGGTGATGATCACCTGCATCTTAGAAAATTTAATGTTTTTATTATTGGGATGGATGGGGAAATGCTCTTTTAACTTTTGCTACTCATCTCTGCTAGAAATACTGGCAGGGGAGAGAAGAAACAGATAACAAATAATCAGAGTTGGAAGGAACTTTGTAGGTCATCTAGTCTGACCCCTGCCCAAGCGGGAGACCCTACGCCGGGGTCCCCAACCACCGGGCCCCGGACCGGTACCAGTCCGTGGATCATTTTGTACCGGGCCACAAAGAATGAATAATTGTGATTAAAATATATATAAAAATATGTTTTTGCTTCCGGGTGTCTTATTTTGAAAGACAACCACTTCCGCCCTCATCTAACTTCCACGCCTAACTTTGCGGAGCGCATTGCTAAAGCTACGAAGCCCTTTACTATTGGGGAAGAATTGATTTTGCCAGTCCTTGAAAAAGTGTTTCTGTGTGAAACTGGCCCATGGTACAAAAAAGGTTGGGGACCACTGCCCTACACAATTTCTGACAAATGGCAGTCCAATCTCTTCTTGAAAGCCTCAAGTGATGGCGCTTCCACTCAAAACAAACACTCAAAACAATTCTATTGGCTTGATTCATCAGGCTTGTACAGTATGCAGCCTATGGTAGCCAAGATCATTAATTACAAACAGCCACATTTTTTTTCAAAACTGGCTTTTACAAAAAGACATACGTACAATCCTGGGAATACTTCATACAATAGCTGAATTTAGAAAATGGTAACTCAGAGTGGACTCAAAAGTTAAACATGACAGAAGAAACAACTGTTAGATAAACACAGAACTAAATGAAAGGTCTAAACTTTCACTCTGAACACTTATAAAAGCTACTTCCCCACCCCTCCCCCTTTCCCTTCCAGCTTACTTTAGAAGTGAATGCCTTTATTTTCCCAAAGAAAGAATTCTTGCTTGTGAATAACAGGTCGTCCTCTACATCTTCCCCCTCCATGATGGCACAACTGTCAGCTGCAGGCAGTTCACTGTCCTTGGCACTAGTATTCATAACCAGCTTAGAGTATTTATATTCTAACCTAAAAAGATATAGATAATCAGTGAGAATCAGATGGAAGGATTATATTTGTAAAGCAAACTTTGGGTTCTTTTGCATCCTTCAGTTACTCTATCAATGTCTTTACCACTTCTTTTTTTTAACATGTTTTCTTTTTAAACTGGACTTATCTAGCCTTCCTCAAACCAAGTGATTCTGCTAATGTTTGGATTTTAACTCCCAGAATTCTCAGCAATGGCTACATTAGGTGGAGCATTAAGGCCACACATTAGCAAAGCACTAAGACTGGAGAAGACAATGCTGGCTTCTCTATTTCAAAGCAACGCAAGCATCAAATGATGTTACAGATGCAATGCCAGCTTCTCTATTTCAAAGCAACACAAGCATCAAATGATNCAAGCATCAAATGATGTTACAGATGCAATGCCAGCTTCTCTATTTCAAAGCAACACAAGCATCAAATGATGTTACAGATGCTAAACATGGATTTTACTATAATTCTCATTCTTGTTTTTCTCTCTCTTTCTCTTTCCCCCCATCCCCCCTCTTTTTTTTTGAGAAACCAAGGAATATTTATTTGTTACAAATTTTCTAGGTTGCTTCAAATAAATAACTGAGCAATTGATAGCCTAACATAATCTGTTGTTACATCCTCTAAACCCCACTCCTTTAACCTCAAACTAACCACTATTGACCTCACCCCATTCCTAAGAGGTCTGTAAAGGGCTTGCATAAGTGCACCATCGTGCCTTCCGTCCCTGTCCTATTGTCCCCATTTATTCGTACCTATTTCTTGTATTCTTATTCATGTTTATACTTATATCTATTATCTTGTAAGCGATTGACAAATCAAATAAATAAAAAATAAAAATAATCCAAATAATACATTATATTAAATACAAGTGTGTAATGGCTGAAATTTTTTAAAAAGCAAATAGAAAATAAAAACAAATTGCTAACATGCATGTAACTTTACCTACTTTTACATGGCCATTACCAAATATTAACATTTAGAAACTGACTTACAGCTTTTGTTATCACCTGTTGTTCAAAATTGTTTTAAAAAATAAACCAGGATGGGAGCTTTGTATAAACTACCATAATATAGAAAACCCTACATTTGAGAGACTAGGTTCAATGGATTTCTCATATAACTTTTTTTCTCAAGGCAAAATAACACACAGGTTATCACTCAGACAATTCATTATTAAATCTGAATGTTAATTATATCTATAAATAATGTTCACATATCTTTTTCCACTGGTTTATATCATTTGCATACTCTATGCCAGAGGTCTCCCTCCAAACTTAGCAACTTTAAGACTTGTGTATCTCAACTCCCAGTATTTTCCAGCCAGCTGGAGAATTCTGGGAGTTAAAGTTCACAAGTCTTAAAGTTGCCAAATTTGGAGACCCCAGCTCTGTGAAAATAATATAAAGTTATCCTTGCATAAATATGTCATTACATAAATAATTGAAATGTATAAAATATATCATTTACTGTTTTAATGAAGTTTTAGTTTGCTGAGTCTATTAAACTGAATATTTCTGGTCACAGTCAGAATTGATGACAACTGGAATGAAAGAACTCACTTTTGATTTTTCTTCCAGAAGTAGCAAGTCATGACGATTAGCAGGACAGCAGCACAAGTCCCAGATGAGATGCCCACCTTAAGCCAGAAGTCCATGGACTTGCAGATGCTGACTTTTTCTTCTGGAAGCAGGATACCTCCAGCACATAACTTTGGCTTCCGCCATACATAGGTGGTTCGCTAAAATGAGGAAAGAGGATCTATCATAGCTTCAGTCTGATAAACAGCAACACAGTCAAGGTTAACTGTGACAGTGTACCATTGTGGCACACTACAGGGATCTTGAAGGATACAGACATGTTTAGGAGCAAGTATTACTAAAATATGTTGCTGAGTGTCACAAGCCTTCTCTACCTGGCAGCATCCATTTTCCCCACTGTCCTCAGGCATATTTCAGTCCAGTGCTGACTACTATGGGTGGTTTATAATGTGAATTACTATGCATTTCTGTGAAATTCACTTGCTCTCTAAGTAAACATAGTTTGGATTTCCACCAGATTTTTTTCCTTTCCTTTTTCAATGTGGGATCTCTACTTGTTTTTACCAACATGTTTATTGAATGATTAGTCGTGCACAGTAATCAATTAAATGCAAATTTAAATGTTGTGTACTGGGGAAAGCAGATCTGTCGTAGTTTCAGTCTGATAAGAAGTTATTTATGAAACAAAAATAAAAGTATGAATGTAATAACTATTTGGTACCAAACACAGTTTAGAACATCTGAACCCAAACAATGCAAAAAATTGCATGGTATTAGCTTGGAAGGGGTGTTAATTCAAATATAGTAAAAGTTTTCCTATTTAGTCACGTCCAATTCTAGGGCATGGTGTTCATGTCCAAAAACATTTATTTATTTATAAAATTTATTGGCCACCCATCTTGCCTCAGGTAACACTTTGTTAACTCTATTACCAAATCAGATAAAGCTATATCTTCCAAAGTTATATATTGACCTTTTTTGGGCTATCCCTCATGTGGCAAGGATTTACAATTCTTGATGTCTTGATACATTTTGAATATTAGTTTAATAATTAATATCCAGCATTTGCTCTATAGTCATATTGACAGTCCTATGAGTTTCATCCCCAAATGTAGTAATAATAGCACAAGTGCAAATATCTGAATATTCCAATTCCTGAATTGAGTTTTTTAAAAACTTCATCAATTTTCAAAACTAAGAAATTAAAAGCTGCACAGACAAGAAAGAAAAGATTTGAGAACATTTAAAAAAAATCAAGAAAGGAAAAAGAGGTGCAAAAAGAAAAAGGGAAAAAATAGAAAAAAAAGATTTTCAACTTTCTTTGATGCTGGTGTCAATATATCTTACTGCTATAACCCTTGTAGTTCTAACCTACCTGTATCCCTCCAATGCAGGCACTAATAATGGCATGGTAATCTTCTGCAGAACAGAGAGGACAGGCTTGAACCGACTCCCACAGGAAATGGAAAGTGCATCCATCACAGGTTCCATCAGGACACTTGCTATTTTGAAATTTTAAGAAACATCTTAAACAGAACCAAATAAAGACACACTTGTGCAGAGAGATAGCTGACCAAGAGGTAGCTGTTGAAACTATCAGCAAAGATAATTTCTCAGTCCTATCATCAGGTATCCCTTAAACTAGTTCCCTTTAACCTAATGCTGCCCAGAAATGTTGGAAGTTGCAGCTCCTCTCAGTAAGATTAAGGAAGTTTCCCTTAACCAATGATCAACATCATACCTCATGTACAGATTATGTAAGAGTTGCTGAATTACAAAGTAGTTTAATCTGACCATTCTGATATATTTTATTGTCAAAGCATTTGTAAAAGCTCTTTCTAAAAGTATAGCTACTGTGAGGAATATAGCATACCTTCTAGAGATAGTGTTGGAAATAGTTTGAGAGATCAAGTTGGTAAATGTGAACAAACAAGCTTGATCCAAGAATGTATACTTGCCAAACTAGATAGGCAACTTCTGGTCCAGAAACAGGAAAAACTTCTGAGATCCTGGAGAGCTACCAGCACTCACTATTGACAGTATGAAGTTACACTAAATGAACAACGGTCTGAATATTTCACAAAGCTATGCAGGGACTCCTTAACTTTCAACAGTTCACTTAGTGATCATTTGAAGTTACAACGGCACTTTAAAAAGTGACTTATGACCATATTTCACACTGATGACCATGCAGCATCCACATGGTCACGTGATTTAAATCTGGATGCTTGAGAACTGACTCACATTTATGACGATTGCAGCATTCTTGGATGGTATGATCACCTTTTGCGACTTTCTGACAAGCAAACAAATGTGGCAAGAAAAGTCGTAAAATCGGGTAAAACTCACTTAACAAATTTCTTATTTAGCAACATAAACTTTTGGGCTCAATTGTCATAAATTGAGGATTATCTTAGTCTGCTGATAACTGTAGAAATTCTCTCAGTAATACAATACTTGTTGAGGCTCATTCTCAAGGAATACATTCAGAAGCTATATAAGCACTGTAATATTAAGAAATCCCTCACTGCCAAGCAATCCTTTAAGAACAAGGGAGGTTCCTCCTGAAGCAGAGGAAGGAGGGGGAAAAAGTATCTTGCCATTACCTTGGTAAAGAGAGAGATCCAAGCTCCAATTTTAGGGGATCACATCTCAGCCTAATGGTAGTTACTCTTCCATCACGGCATGTCTGGGTCACATCCTTGGATCTGAAGTTCAGAAAAGTCATTATCTTAAGAAAATCTAAACCAGGTTTCCCCCAAATGGTAAATCCTCTTCAATATCCAAGGGGTCAATGATCAGCTCTTCCTCCCACTTGACCCCCTCCCCCCCTTTGACCCAAACAGAATGGACATGTCTTATACAACTCTACAAACTTTAGGTCCATGTGGTTAGTTTGGAGCAGTCAACGCCCTCTCATTGTCAACAAAAATGCAAGGAATACATACAAAATAACATTGCCAGTTTGTGAATCACAAATCAGCTACCAGCCTTGGCTACCTCACTTTGTCAAATGCAGATAATTCAACACAAGAGCAACAACAGGATTTTCTGCTGTATTATTGCTGACTATATTCTGGTTTGGAAAGTAAGATTTCACCAGCTATAAATTTCACAAACTTCTCCAGAATCCTGAAATATTGGCAGTAACTTTTTGGTCAGAAATATACAATTTTTTACTTGTTTGGTAGTTCTTTTGCTTACCTATAAAAGAATATGACATCAGGTAAGTCCCCATTTTCAGCAGGGAAATAATCAGCATGAGAAGTTATGTTGTCCAGAGTAGGTTTTGTTGTTACTCCTAGAGATTAATCCCAATTAATATGAATAGCACTGCATAGGAAAGTTCATTCCCCAAAATATATTAAGTTAAAGATTTTTTGCATGAGAAGGTAAATCCCATGTTGCATTAATTACTGTGTTTGATTAATACATTTGTTTTGTCCATAGTTGTTCTCAGGAATTGAAACTGGAATCAGAGCATCTAGCAGGTCTTGATTTATTTTGAACAATATATCACACAGCTAATACTATGTGACTTGTTTTTAGCTATTTATTTCCCAGTTCCAAAATTTGTTGTATATTTCACCTTGTTACAATAGTCTAAAAAATGAAGAAGTAGTGTGGAGTGTGTGTGTAAAGCACGATGAATAGTATGAACTATAACCTTGCTTTTCTAAGAATGAGAAGAACTAAAGTGAAAAAGTGCCAAGAGGTACAGGCACAGGTAATTTTATGGTGACTTGGAAGAAGGACCTGATACCCACAATGACCAGGATGATGGAATTAAGTGTGGGAATGAGTCTACTATGAATGTGTATGTGTGGTCAAAATATTCTGGCTCCCCCCCCCTCCCGATCTCTGAATCAAACCATTAATAGTCACAGACTGTATCACTATTTTAAGTTATAGTGTTTGGAGAGGGGTCTGGGCAATGGTAAAAAGGGAATCAGTGAGCCTCAAGAAACTGTGGAGGAAGAATTCTACGAAGAATGGTGGAGAGGTGATGGAAAACAGAACAGAGAATGGACATCTGGTGCTTTTTTTTTTAAAGAAAAAAAGGATCCTCCTGCTATTATGGTTTCATTCTTTTGTGTCAGTGATTAAAGTGATTCTGCCAATTCTGGGTCCAGATTTGGTTCAGTATATTTAAAGATAACCTGTATGGCACTTTCATCTGGCAACTGCTTTTGACTTCTGTTCAATAAAGAGGCTAATTTTTTTTTAATGGCTCTCACCCACAAAGATATCCGCCAGGCTCACAGGCTGAGAAGAGACCATGGTTTTGTAACCCATCACTTCAGAAGGAATCATGACAGACTGGCATACATAGGATGAAGTTGACTTTGAGAACTCAGTGCCTTTATCCAGAATATGAATATCTGTGACATTATTTACACAGAGAGCAGTCTTCTTTCCCTTCAAGAAAAAATAAAATGAGAGACTTGATAGCAACCCTGTCTCTCACTGCTATTAAAAAGTGAGGTGCTCCTTTTGAAATATTGTACAAGTAGTCCTCAAGTTACAACCATTTGTTTAGTGATTGTTTGAAGTTACAATGGCACTGAAAAAAGTGGCTTATGACTTATGAATGTTTTTATGGCTTTCCACCATTCCAGCATTGCCATTTAGTCACATGATAAAAATTCAGATGTGTGGAAAGTGGCATGTATTTATGATGGCTACAATGTCCTCAGGTCCTGTGAGCAACTTTTGCAATCTTCTGATGAGCAAAGTGATCGGGGAAACTAGATTCACTTAACAACCACAATATTCTTAACAATTGCAGTGATTCATTTAATAACTATGGGAAGAAAGGTTGTAAAATGGGGGCAAAACTCACTTAACTGTCTTGCTTAATGATGCAAATTTTAAACTCAACTGTGGTTGCAAGTTGAGAACTACCTGTAATCATAATATATGGGCACTGTGCTGCAGAAATGGGGTTCAAAAGATGTACAGGGACAAACACATTTCTCTGTCCAATAATGTGTGTATCTCCCTGCATTAATTAGAGCTGTCCAAAAGAATGTCAGGTTTGCATTTGCTTAAATGTAATAAAAATTAAGTTTTTTTAAAAAATGACCTGTCTTCCAACTTTTCAAAGTTTTGTTTTCTTTGCAAAAGAGATTTTTTTTGTCATTAGTGTTTTAGAAGTTATTTTAGAAGTTAGTTTTTAGAAGTATTATTATGAAACAGTGGAAAATGGTGGCATTATTTTTTTCTGGTAACATCAGCTTTTTCACCTTCTCTGTGGCCAAACTTTTTGCCTATGCTTCCTTATCCTCACCCACCACTCTTGCCCTGGGAGCAGGGTTGGGATGCTACCGGTTCGGCCCGGTTCTATAGAACTTGTAGTTGCGAAGAGCAACTGACACTGTACTGGTTCAGTATTTGGCCCATCCACCTGCCCGGGCTCTAGGCTGTCCTTTATTCCCTGCTTTTCCATCCTCAGCTGCTTTGCGCAGCACAGGTGAGGTTGAAAAACCAGGAAACAAGAGGATTTTCAAACATTGCACACCCAAGCGCAGCACTTGTCAGCTGTCCAAGCGGCACAGCTGATGATTTCTTGCAAACACTGCACACACAATTGTCCCCAGTTTAGAGAACCGGCAAATCGCTCCACTGGCTGGCTCCTCCCCTCCCCTCCCACTCACTCTTTATCTAGCATGCAAGCCATCCAACTTGCCTGGTTTGGGAAGTTGCTATTTTTTGTTTATTTTTCCCAACCATCAGCTGTTCTGCTTTGCCAGAAGATTTAGATTAGCTAGAAAGGAAATCCTTTGATTTCTTGCTTTCTAGCTAATCTAAAAGTAGAGCCAAATCTTCCTTAGGACTGAAGCTTTTCAGTGCAGACTCAGGAAGCCGATTGCAGATAGATAGATCTCTAAGTTAACTTGTGATTCTATGAGCAACTCAATCTGCCAGCCTGCTTTGCGGTAAAAGTTGCTCTTTTTTAAATAAAAAAATAAATATTTACATACATGGTGTGTTGTGAGTTAATTTTGTGAGTTTGCTTGTGAGCAACTTTTATGGATTTGTTTGCAAGCAAAGTTTATGTGACAGATTCAGATAGCTGATTGCAGATAGATAGATCTCTAAGTGAATCTGTGATTCTGTGAGCGACTCCATCTGCCTATCTGCTTTGCCTGCTTTTGGGTAAAAGTTGCTCTTTTTTATAAAAAAATCAATATTTACATCAATATTTATAATATTTACATAGCCATGCCCACCCAGTCATGTCCACCAAGCTACACCCACAAATTAGGCCACATCCACAGAACCGGATGTTAAGAAATTTGAATCCCACCCCTGCCTGGGAGGCATTCCGTCGTAGGTTAAGCTGAAGAATGGGAAGTCAATGAGGGTGCAGATATGATCACATAATAAAATAAAAAACTCTTGCACCCACTGTTTCACCTCAACCTCGGCACCTTTAAGATGTCTGGACTTCAACTGCCAGAATTCCCCAGCCGGCACTGTTAGCAGAAGTTGCCAAGGTTGAGAGACCCTGCTTTAAATGGACAAACTACACTATCTCCAGTGCTTCCATTGATGCTTGCCTCATGAAAATACACATATACTTACATAATTTCCACACAGGCTGATGTTGAAATGATGAAAATACTTCAGGCCTTTTGAAGTAAAGCTTGGCCCTCCCAAAAAGGAGGTGTTATTAGCCAGTCTAGAGAAGTTATACTCCAGAGTCCTATCCTTCTTGCTGATTGAGAAGTGACAGTCATTGTAACACAGAGAATGCATCTAAAGACAGAAAGAAAATACACCCCAGCAGAAGAATTTAGAAATTGTTGACTTTGTCAGCAACTGTAAAAGGACACTCAAGTGTTACTGATATATCTATCACCAGCTCCTGAATCCCTTAAGGTTCTGCTCAGACAAGCCTTGCTTGGCCAAACAACCTGGATGTTTATAGAAAACAGAATATTGGAGAGGAAGAACTTAGCAGGTCTTGTGCTAAGAGAATATAATTTTATTTGTGTTTAAGAAAAATCTACATTGATTCAACAAAACAAAAATCCATATTTATTTGATGGTTTGAGAGGATGAAGTTAAATCTAATCATCTTCCAAAATACCTATCATGCAATTCTTACATATAACATTTCACTCTTCTTTCTGAAAGATTGTGTTCATTGATTGATGAACTAATTTAGCATATTTGATTATTACTATTTATACAGCTACACACACTACCTATCTATGGTCACAAAAGCTATATGAGATTTTTTAAAAAAAGATTGCAATGATTTAATAACAGGATCAACATTTCAGATTCAGAATATTCTGTACATTTATTGCCAACCAAGAGATTGTACCATGCTCAGCGCTATATGCTGGAAGAAGGGAAAGACTACTTTTTTGAAGAATATTCTCCTCTTTGCGTATGCACAGTGTACATCTAAAAATGTAGCTCCAAAATAAATCAGGAGTATAGTTCTGAAGCTCCCACTACTGTTGAGCAAACAGAATAGTTATTTTAGGTGAAGGCAAGTTTTGTTTGCTATTTTATGCACTGAACTTTGGATTTGGCATTCTAGCACCCACAGCGCTTCTCTCTCACGAATACCATCTTATGTCATGAGGAGAATACAAAAAATAAATGCGAAAATCTTGTTTGAGCCCCAAAATTTAATACAACCTGGAGTGAGAAAGTTAAAATCTCCAATGAGTTTGGACTTTTAAAGTTAATTTTGATTAAATATTGAGCTTCCGTGCACTGTTGCAAAATCATGCAATGACACAGGTACAGTATTTATTTATTTAATCTAATACATATATAGCTATCCTTCTCACAGAGGTGAATTTGGCTGATGCATAAAGAATGCTATCCCTGGGTTGGCTCTTTGGGTTATTAATGCTGGCTGACAAGCAACACATAAACATAGTCCTCCATTTCGAACAATTCATTTAGTGACTGTTTGAAATTACAGCAGCACATAAAGTGACTTGTGGCCATTTTTCATAGTTACTGTTGCAGCATCTCCATGGTCATATGATCAAAATTCAATTCATGGTATCATCCTTTGTGACCTTCTGACAAGTAAAATCAATGGGGAAGCCAGATTCATTGACCAACTGTGTTACTAACTCAACAACAGTGATTCATTTCACAGATGTGGCAAGAAAAGTCATAAAATTGAGCAAAACTCACTTAAGAAACAGATATTTTGGGCTCAATTATGGTCATAAGTCAAGGACTACATGTACAGTATTTCATAAAAATTCATATTTTATGTAATAAGGTAATAGATAGCTAATTTGGCCATCTAGAAAATTGTCAGAAGCACAGAATAATATTTTTTCTAATGTTATGTAAGCTGCCTGTTGCAAACTCCTTCATTATAACTGAAAAGAGCCATAATTTCCTGATTCAATTGGTGGAAATTAGAAAGTAAAGAAGTTTCCACTTGAATGTGCTTTGGGATATATTGGTTGGAGATAAAATGCAGTTGCTGACATTCTTAAAAAAGCTCTTCTCAGTGAATTCTGCTGAAGAAATTTTCTGAGAGTTGTTAAGAGAAGGATCATGCTTGGTTTTGAGCCGAGGTCAGGAATCTGACAAATTGCCATTTTCTGACAATGTATCTGAACCTAACATTTGATCAGAATTTATTGCCCTGATATCGCTTTTGTTATTTTAAGTGACAATCCTTTGTCACCTCCGATATTTGCACCCTTCATGTTGCACTTTTATTCAAATAATGATGTAGCTCCAATTGTCATAATACAGAAATTATGAACAGTAAAGAAGACAGTATACTACCTTGTTATTTTTTGTGCCAGGGCCACAACGGATGCAAGCTTGATTGCCATAAGGTTGGTGAGCTTTCAGGTAAGTGTTTGATGGACATGGAGAACAACCACCAGATGTTTTGTCAATGTAGTGCCCATGAGGGCAGGAAGTACAGGATGAGCCAGAGGTTTCCAAAGCACACTGCCGGCAGTAAGAAGCTACACCGTCTATGACATTGGTCACATTGATGGAGTACAGTCTGGCAACATCATTTGTGTATTTTCTTCCCTGGAAGAAAACACAGAGTGTCACAAATGTCTTGGTATAGGAAAAGCATTCAGTTATAGAGAAGGCAGAACAATTGCAGGTAATGGTGGGCATAGTCCTAACTTTAATGGCCCCTATTTCTAAGAATAAACCTACTTTTTGATGAGGATCATTCCCTAAAAGGATATTTGAAGAACTAGTAAAAAACAGATTTCTCAGTCTTTACCGCTTCGTTGTATGCTGTCCTCTGGAAGGCCCACGTGAAACTCGTAGTAGCATTCTTCTCAACAACATACGTATAGGATTGTTTTCCTTTGGAGCCAAACCAGGTTTCTACAGGGGAATTAGTTCTAGAATTCATACCCTACCAAAAATGAAATGGTATAAATCTATGAATAAACAATACACCTCAATAATTCTCGGTTTTAGATGTTGGATAATAACTTACCACCATAAAATAAAGTTCACAATTCACACTGCAGATGGTTTCAAAGACAAAAGTGATTTCTGCTACCTTCTTATTTTCAGAGTCTTCCATAACTGATTGTGGTGGACTGCAAAAGAATAAGCAGAACTCATAAATTGTAGAAATAGCTATAGATGAAACATCTCAATTATTGCTGCTTACTTCAGTAACTAGGTAATCAGAATATCTATTTTAGTAACCAGGTAATCAGAATATCTACCTTCCATTTCAAATATATTCAGAACAAGATATTTCAATGGAATCATACTTCAATCATATAGATGCATTCTATGATTCAGTGTACAGCATGTCAGTCATTCTATGCACATTTATTTGGTTGTGAAAAAACAATAAAATCTGTGCCCAATTTTCAAGATCATTTTAAAATTCTGATTCTGATTTAAGAATCAGCTCTATCTTTCTTTCATTGTTTCCTTCTGACATTTGGTATTAATCATTGTGAAGTAATGCAAGCAGAACACTGACTGGGAGAAGTTAAATTTGTTTATGCAGCTTTCTTACTAACAGTATAACAGGGGTTTGCCACTGCATTCTTTTGGACCCTTTCTATTGATTTTTCAGTGTAGCATACAGCCTTTGCATTTCATAATAATTTCCCATCCATGTCCTAACCAAATTCAGCCCTGCTTAGTTTCCAAGCCCAGGCAAGGTTAGCCAGAAGCTACTGTTGACTGAAGCTTACCTAGAAATTAAACACAGAACTTAGATTAATGCTTCATTTATACTTTCCATTTATAGTACTTATTGCACCTGTTCACATTGCTTTACCAACACATAGCTTAATTTGGACTAGTGACATCACCTGAAGCCAGGAATCACCAATGTTAAAATCATGAAATCATTGTCAGAAGCTCCTGCAGCTGTGTAGATATAGTCACCTGCCACTTCCCACCCTGAAAATAAAAATCAAGAGTTAACCACTTAACCACAATTTGAAAAAAGGTTATTCTTTCTGTCATGTAATATCATTTTTATGTGAAATTTTGTGCATTCTTTTCACAGAAACACAAGGGATCTATTGCTTTGAACTTATTCCCCTAACATTTTCAAACTAGTTTCTCTAGAAGAACTTGGATCACAATTTGAGAAGTTTTTCAGGGATCAGGGCCGCGACTAGCTGGGAAATTCTGGAGGTTGAAATCTCAACAAATATGGAAGGAAGAACTCAGATCATAGAAAGTTGTGATAACATATAGCAATGCAGCAGAGGTCAGTTGAGAACTGAATATTAAAGGTGCTTCCAGGAGCGGAATGGAGAACTGAAGATGTATCCATGAAAATAGAACTGACAACTGCCATGAAAAACAAAGAGCCTGTGAATAGACCATGGATAGACTGTGAATAGAGGTTCTTCAGAACTTCTCTGAACAAAGGGAAGACACGAGGATGCCCACATGTGCTCCAGATGGCTGCTCTTCAGGAGACTGAATAATAGCTATCTTCAATTGCACATTAGAATTAGAATTGGAATTAGAAGAACTTTATTGTCATTATACAAGTACAATGAAACTGTGGATGCACCCCAGCAACTGTTCGCAATACAA
>BHFT01040442.1:0-12452 GCA_004320025.1 Laticauda laticaudata
TGAAATGTCAATAGACAGATGCTGGACGGATAGAGAGGAAGCAAAACGGAGGCAGTGAGTACAGAATGGAAGCATCGTGTTAACCAACGGATGATAAGTGTTTTTCTCCATTTTACATCCTCTTTCCATCCGTTGGTGCAGTGTGACAGGGGCTTTACTAAACTTAATTCTTATTTCCTCCTAGAGTAATCTTTTGTCATGGGAGTATGAGATTTGTCTTGAACTTAGATGGATGAGAAGAAAATACCATTCCTTCCTCCCATATTATAATACTGATAGATCTAATTCTGAATAGAATTCAAAGCTCAAATGGCATCTACTGGGACTCTGTATAAATGGGGCACAGTTTTCTCCCTTCAATGTGATTGCAGAGTCCTACGTCAAACTATAGATCTATAGATCGCTGTAAGCTGAGCGCATAGTATCTTCATTTAAAAAAAATAAATGATGCTGTGCTTTATTTTATTTTTTTAATAATTTTTTAATTAATTTTCCAAATTAATGTGCTTTAATGGTTAGATAAACTAGACACTGGTATTTGAACATAGATCTTTTAAACATTTATATTTTATTGTGTATCACTAATCCAGGTGAAATGTTAATATATATTGCTAGTCCATGTATATCAGGACTGTCAAACTCCTGGCCCGGGGGCCAGATGCATCACATGCTGGCCACGGCCACATCTGGTTTAGCAAAGGGGAAAAAAATCCTGATACATCACATGATGCTGCCATGAGGATGTAAGTTTGACACCCCTGATGTATATGATATGCCATATGATAAATAAATAAATAAGGTCCATCAATCCTATTTCCCTTTTTAAAATAATGAAATATTATAAAAGTACGCACCCAAGGCTCTCCAACTTGGCTATTTACACAATCTTATCAATGCTTATTAATCACTTTCTTATTAATCACTTTCTATTGACATGTAGCACACATGCACAACTCCAATTCATTGTTTCTCAGGATGTCTCACTCTTCCAAAGACGATTCCCCTTTAACTCCAAGGTTAATCCAACAAAACATTTAAAATAAATTAAAAACAATCTGAAATCATTCCTTAGATTGCCCTTAGTGATCCATTATGGAACTTTATTTATGATTTTGATATGTTTTGTTTTGATGGTAAGTCTGAAAAGAATAAAGGACAACCTGTGAATACAAATATGCCAACTTTTTGGTGACTTGTTAATCTTCAAGGAGACTGAAGATAAACCTTTCATCATCCTCTGAGTCTGCTTTAAATTTCTTGCTAAGTTAAAAGAGCCTTTCCTATTACTTTCCAATGCTATGCCCTAATTTACAGTCTAGATTGTATGGCTTCCATTTAATACACAAACTTCGGTTAGAGGGAATGCAAGTTCCAGAATCAGGGACTAATTATATTCCTGAATTTGAATTGTTTCACAAACTCCACTTAGAACAGGGATGTCAAATTTGATTTCATTGAGGGTCGCATCAGGGTTGTGTTTAACCTTGAGCTGGTGGGCAGGGGTTGGTTGATGTGGCCAGGTGGGTGTGGCCAGCTCAATATCACTTGTGTTTGGGGTGCCTGTGATGGCCCAAGTGCTCTGCCAGCAAAAACAGGGTCCCAAGCTTCGTTTTCAGCTGTGACGGCCTCCTGCAATCCTCTACCAGCAAAAATGGAGCCCAAGCTCTGTTTTCACTGGCAGAAGCACCACAGGGTGGTCCTTTGCTGTTTCCAGGTCATCCCCACGGGCCAGATCTAGTACCCTGTGGGCCAGATCCAGCCCGCGGGCCTTGAGTTTGACACCCCTGACTTAGAAGATTTGTCTAATAGATTGAGGAAAGAGTTTGAAGTGGAAGAACATTTATTTCATTAGTGCTCAAATGCAGTACAAATTACAAAACATCAAAGTCTCCATATTTCTTAATGATAAAAGTTGTCAGTAAAATTAAGAAACAGATTTTGGTTTTCAGATTTGGAAAAATATGTTTTGAGATGTAATAACACATTTTTTTTTTGCATGGATTATGTGACAGAAGCTGATTTTAGTAAATATAGGCATTGTTTCATTTGTGATTATTCATCTAAGTATAGATTTCATATTAAAATTTAGACTTCTTATTTTGTGGAAAGCTTCAGCAGAGACTGTTTAGCAAATGTGAAAAGATAGATTACTCCTTTCTATTACAATCTATTACTCATCTCATGACCAGGAGTGTATATTTGGATTCCTGTAGGACACAGTCTTAATAAATACTCGTACTTGGTGAGCAGCTGCATAAAATTATGAACAATGATTTTTGTTGGAACAATTTCATAAGAATGCTGCTGTTGAAAAATGATGGTTTAAGGCAAAATTATTTGGGCAATCCTAAAATATTGGAAAGAGGAACTGATAGAATTTGAAGAGTAAATCCATCTTAAACAGTTCCTCTTGGGATGTCAGAATTCAAAATTATTTTGAAAGATCAAAAGCAATGGACAGAAATCATTATAATTTTCTGAAATGTAAGTTGAAAGGACAGGATCTTGATCTAAAGAGAAATCTTGAATTATGCATCAAATAATGCTTCTTATGCAGTTTTACAGAATGGAGAAGTTGAGGCTGAGAGCACAGTTCAGTGTTCATTAAGATTCCCAGAATGGTTGAATCTATTATATTTTAAATACTGGTATATATATTTTAAAATTAGCCAGAACTGTGTTACAATGAGTGTAATAAAGTACTATTAATGTGACTTGTGGTAATACAATTTATGTTAATATTCAAAAACTTGTTTTTAAACAGTAACATAAATAAGCAGCACATAATGCAACTGTAATAGTGGTGGAATTTGAAATAAAACTGCTGCTTTTGGAAACTGATTGGTCTGTATGTTGGCTCTTTATTTTTTGTAAGTAGCAAACATCTGCTTTGAATTTCAGTTTATATTAAAACAAATGTGTGTCTTGAAACTGTCCAAATCTAACCTTGATCTGAGTTGGATCCTACCTCTCAATAATTTTGTTTAAACTAACTCAAGAAACAAGGATACTATTTGTGTCTTATGCCTTAAAAAGTTATATCACAGAGTGGTTGTAGGGGGTAAAAAAGCTTTATCTCTCAAATATTTACCCTGTAGTGCTGGTCTTTTGATTTATTGTGGCAGCTTTCCTAGATGTTTTTGTCAGCTGCTCATTTTTCAACAAAGGTACTGAATTGTTTTCGGTTTTTTTTTTCTTTTCCTTGCATTTGTTGTAAATAGAGAAGAGGGCTATAAGACTTTATGAGATTTTAAAGGTGTTCAAATATAATGCTTGCCCAAACTTGATTATCTGTCACTTATATTTTTGTGTTAAAGAGGGGCATGAGTTATATATGAATGTCTGATCTTGTTATATATCTAGGCAGTTCAGTCATAGAAGATATTACATTACAACACCCACCCACTTTCAGCCATCTGTTGATTTACAGAAACCTGTTATTGGAAACTTGCTTATGGAAACACTTGTTCTTGCCACCTGCAGTTTGAAATTATATAGTCCTGAAACACAATTTACATAATATGGGAAGCAGCCATTAAATATTTTTGGTTTCCATAAAGTGGAATATTTTTTGCTGTTAAAATGATACATTTTCATTTGCATAAATCTCCAAGATATTTATTCTAGATACTACACTTAATATTATTTAGTCTAGATACTCTTGTTAACATTAGTTCATGCCAGAAGAGCAGAAACATTATTTTCAGAATTACTAAGTTTTTTGTAGGTGTTTCTGAGTTTCCCTATATAGATAGACATCATGTACAACTGCCTCATGCAATGACTATTTGAATTTATGATGCTGCTGAAAAAATCTGTGACCAAGATATGCATTTATGTCCTTTGCAGTGTATCTCTTCCAGTCACATGTTTACCATTACAATCAGTCTGTACCGATTGACCTGACTGACTTTTCTACCGCCCGCTTCATCCCCAAAATGGAGAGTTTGCCTTCTTAGTCAATTTCTCCTGTATCTGGCCCACTTTTTTTCTTCCAACTATCTCCCCTTTCTCTTTCAGAGCAGAGATAAGAGAAGAAGGGATTACAAGAGAGTAGTCAGGCGGCATACAATGGGAAATAACCATCAAAAAGAGTACACTATCATGTTAGGCAAACAGTCAGTGCTGAGGTATTTCTTTTGATGTGTATTCCCCATTGTGTGCCTGCTTCCTCTTTTATACTACCTTCCTCTTCAGTGAATTAAATCTAAACATAAATTCCCTTCTTGCTAATTATAAAGGCGCTAGGGTGAACATTCCAAAGGGCAGGGGAGTGGGGAAAAAGGAAATCTGAAGTAGAATCATGAGCACAGTTGTGGTTCTGTTATTTTTTACTTAGTGACTGCATCATTAGAAGTTCCAACTATGGTTGCTAAATGAGGTTATCTGTATCTCATTCCTGAAATTCAGTTTCAAAATGATTACTTAAAATATAAAAGAGAAAAAAACATTAAAGATTTCAGAAGAAAAGTTTTGTGGTGTCAGAATATATTTTGAATTGCATTCTGTGACATTTTAAATGCAAACTAACAAAAAAAAAGTATTACTGTAACTTTTGAAAGTATTAAATGCTACGGATACAAGTCTATAGTGTTATTTTGATTAAGAATTATCTTTTCATATGTTTTTTTAAAAAATCATAATACTAGGAATGTAAAGAACATCTGTAAATATGCCCATCAAAGTACAGAGTCTATTTCTATCCTAGCTGTTGAATTTGGACTCAAAGGAGCAGTTTACATTTACTGAATCAAGCTATTTCCAAATATTATCCTATCCTAGAAATATATTTCCTCTATCATGCAATGAAAAGAAACTATGTTATTTGTCAGAATAATAATTTGGAGTTCCAAGGGTTGTGCAAGAGTAAATAAAAATAAGATCCTGACAGCTGTGAGGATATTTATTCCTAAAAGCAAAGAGTTTGCTTTTATGGGCAACTGCAGAGAAATGGGACACAGCAGCACAGTTTTATAGGGAGCATGTCCTGAGTATGGAAGTGTCTACATGCTGATTCTAGGGTGACACTTCATGGATTTGTATATGTTTGTGTGTGCATAGTGCAACTCCACTGAGAGATCTAATTTAATTAACTCCATTGTACTTATAGACCTCATCCTTTCATATATGGATTAGGTCTGGATAATTTATTTAGGGGTTTGAGGAAGTTTGGGTAAATTCTTTTAACCCATTTGTTATTTTTACTTAATTAACTTAGTTTCAGTTTGACTGTCAATTATTTAGTGAAGACACCGATTCTCAATCCATTATGGACTCTGCTAATGTTTTAAGGGAAGATGGAAACAGTATAAAGAATAAAATATATTTTGATATAAAATTCCTCACATATTATTTCGTGTTGTGTTCATTCTACACAGGATTAACATCATTCCCTGAAGTGAGATTAGCCCTGAGCTGTTTGGCCTTCCTGAAATTAACAGATAAAAGATAATCAGAGTTGGAAGGGTCCTTGTAGGTCATCTAGTCCAACCCCCTTCCCAAGCAGGAGACCCTACACCATTTCTGACAAATGGCAGTCCAANTGATGGTTCTCACTGTCAGAAAGTTTATCCTTATTTTCAACTTAAATCTCTCTTGTTCGGTTTCCATCCATTATTCCTTGTCTGGCCTTCAGATGCTTTAGAAAACAGCTTGATGCCCTCCTCTCTGTGGCAGCCCCTCAAATATTGGAACACTGCTATCATGTCTCCCCTGGTCCTTCTCTTCACCAGACTAGCCATGCCCAGTTCCTGAAACATTCTTCATATGTTTTAGTCTCCAGTCCCCTAATCATCCTGTTATTCTTCTCTGTACTTTTTCTAGAGTCTCCATATCTTTTTTATAGTGTGGTCACCAAAACTGGATGCAGTTCTCTTGGTGTGGTCTTACTGAGGCTTTATAGAGTGGTATTAGTACCTCCCTTGCTCTTAATTGTATCCCTCCTTTAATGAAACATTTTTTTTTAAATGTGTGGCTTTCCTAGAAGTCCTGTAGAAATTGGGAGCTTGCAAGATGATTTTATTATACATCAGATTTTTAATATTCTCACATGGTCTTATTTATTTGTATGTTTCTATTTAAAAAATACTTATCTAAGGTGTGTTTACTGTTTGCTTTATCATATGCCATCCATAGGCACATTTGTAAACTGGGCAACTATATTAAGGAAATAAAATAAAGGCTTATCCTAATATCTATTTGGGGGTTGTTTTGAAGTGAAATTAATTAAAAATGCAGATGCTATAAATCTACAATAAAAATAATTGGACTCTGTTGTAACAACATCTCTGCTTTATGTTCAAATTTTTTTTGGAGAAAACTAAATTTGAATGTACTTAAGGCTAGGTCCCACTGGCCGACAGATGCAAAACGTATGCAAAAAGGACACAGTGGACAAGTAAAATTTCGGGGGTGGCTCCATCCATTGTTATCCGCTCCAAAAAGTGCCCCAAATTTGCATAAACAGAACGGAAAACGAATGGAAAAGAAAAGAATGGGGGTAGTATGTAGCGAGGATGTTAAATGGATGTGTCGTAGGAACCTAGCGATGGAAGCGGATGAAACGGATGACACATCTGAAGGGCTTTCCGGGGAGAATTGCGAAGCGGACCGCATAGCGGAAGGAGGCGGATGATGCAGATGACCGCGGATGCATCACCGACACCTATAGGATGCATAGCGGATGCAAAGCATTAATTGCGCATGCGGGAGGATGAATTGCGTCAGTCTGTGATATAAAGGATGCAGCTCGCAAACAGTCACCATAGAGGAAGACCTGCTCCACAGACATCTTCGAATAACAACTGGTTCGTCAGTCAAGGAAGAAGAAGGAAGCCTACTCCTGCAGCGCCTGGCAAAAGGAAGAACACCATCCTACCCTGGCACTGACTTGAAGCTGCTGGTGCTTCAAGCTGCTGCTGCTGCTGGTGGGTGGGGTGGTGGCGCTGCTGGTGCGCTGGTGCTAGCAGGTGCTAGCTCCTGCTGCTGCTGCTGGTGGTGGTGGTGGTGGTGGTGCTGCTGGTGCTTCTCCTTGCTGGTGCTGCTGGTGCTGCTGTGCTTTCTTCCTGCTGGTGCTGTGTGCTGCTGTTGCTGGCTGGTGCTTCTCCTGCTGCTGCGGTGCGTGCTGCTGACTGTGGTGACCACCCCCAAGAACCCTCAAAGCCCTGCTGCTCAAGCCCGGCTGAGCCCTGCTGCTCAAAGCCCCTGCAGAGGGAAGGAAGAGGCAGTGAAGGTGGAAGGGAGAGAGGAAACAGTACACCTTTCCAAGGAGCATGGAGGAGGAGGTGCTGGAATGGCTGAGGGAGGAATGAGTACGCTGTGGAGAAAGGGCACAAGACTCCATGCGCGAACACCAGAAAACACAGCAGCTTGGAGAGACAAGGCAGGGAGGGCTGGGCTACACTGTCAGACCTACTCCTTGGATGGTGGAAGCAACATGCACACCTGTATGGCAAGCTACACCTGAAGAAATCTGGCAGGCGTGTCAGCTCACTGACACGGGAGATGGTTATGTTGGTGAAGTGCAGATTTCCCTGGAGGGTGAGGTCCACCACCGAGGAGCAGGCCCTCTGCACCCCTCTCCTCAGACAGCCCACAGATGCCACAGACAGCCAGTCCTCTTCCAGCCAGGAGCAGCTGGCTGTCCCATCGCAGGTTCGTTTGGAGGCCAAGGCCAGAACCCCCCCGACCAGCTGCACTCCCCATCGCCAGAGGACATGGAGGATGCCCCTGGTCACAAATGAGGAGAAGCGCAAGCCACCCAGAGACCACCCCACCCCACCCCCAGTTCCACCTCCACAGAACAAGCAGGCAGAGAGGCCCAGAGGCAGACTGGAGGGCCAGAGCAACTGTCCTGCTGAGATCAGGGAACACAACAAACCAGTACAGATCTTCTCTCTCAGGCTTGGTCCACAGCGACATACCACCCTCGAACCGCAAGCCCTTCATCACGTATGTGAGCGCAGACCCTCATGGAACCTTGCCGAGGCCAGTACCAGGTGATGAAGCAGAAGATCACAGGCACTCTGCACAACACTCCAGGCCCAGCTGAACCTGCTCCGACCCAGACCAAGGTCTGCCCTCCACCCAGAGCGATGTCACCAGCCCTTCCAACACGGCTTTCAACACAGCCCCATCACCTACCAAGGCTACGAGAACCCAGGGACTTCCCATGCAGAGGTCCAGCCTTTCCCAGTCCAGGTCCAGGTTCATCGGCATGCCAACAGACGCCTTCACCTCGCCAGTCTGCAGACCAAGACAGCCCACTGCACTCCGTCCTTCCTCCATCCTGACTACGCCAGCCCCTCAACAGACAATCTGTCTTCAGTCTTGGGCTCATATTCCAGGTCCTTGAGGAAGGGCTCTCAACCTCATGGGACTGAGTCAGCTCTCTGAGAGCTTCCTGAACACACCATCCTCTGTTGTACTCTCGGGCCAAGCACCCGCAAGTGGTGCCTCAGACCAGCACTCCAAGCCACAGCCACCTGCCACAGTCCCTGGCCACTCGATCAGCTGAGACCATGGAGCATGCCTCAGAGTGGACTGAGAATAGACGAGAGACTGAGTTGTTACTGTTCACTTATCTTTGCTTGAGACAGTTACTTGGTTAATTTGCTTTTTAATAAAAGTTATACAGTTTTGTTAGTTAATAAAGTTATTCCTTGCTTAACAACACTGTTCATTTATTTTACTTAATAAAGGTTTTGTGAAAATTTGAAAAAATGGTTAAGCTTTACATGGCTTGTGGGATGGGTAAGGATAGTTGTGGGATGGGTAAGGATAGCTTTGGGATTGAATAAACCTCCAGTGAAGCATAGTAGGATTGTAGGTTCCATCCGCTCGACTAGCTGCTATACATCATATCTTATTTGTGACATGTATCATTTTATTTCGACTATCCTTAACATTTATATTGGGCAATCTGATCTAAGCTTCGGGTATAGGAACATGGGGCTTTGGCATAGGTATAGGATAATGTAGGGTAGGTAAGATATGGGAGTAAAGGAGAATAGTTGTGGGATAGGTAAGGA
Source organism: Laticauda laticaudata (assembly GCA_004320025.1). Classification (NCBI taxonomy): domain Eukaryota; kingdom Metazoa; phylum Chordata; class Lepidosauria; order Squamata; family Elapidae; genus Laticauda; species Laticauda laticaudata. The sequence continues at coordinate 9,030 of BHFT01040442.1, forward strand.
TAGCTGTGGGATAGATAAACACCTTCAGTGCAAGCATAGTGGGACTGTATAAGGTCCACCCTCCCAGCTGCCACACATATGCCCTTTTTATCAATAACAATTTATTCATGATCAACACATTTCAAATAAACAAAGCTCTTTATTAATGCCCTATTCATTGTAGGGCCAGTCAACATACTGGCACAATCTCCTCAGTGTTATGAGACAGGCTCAAGGAAGCATCCATTAAGCATCTATCATCCTGTCTTGCCAATCCACTGCTCCAGCTGGAGAGTTGCACCAGTGTTTCAGGAGGTTGCGCTGCTTCTTCCCTTCCATGAAGCTCTGTTGGGCCTTGTACATCCACAGTGGTCTATCAGGTTTCGTCCTGCCTCCATTCACCAGGCTCCATATCCCATTCCCTTTGTTGACAGTCCACAAGCCTGTTCTGCAAGACTGGGTAGCGGGTGCGCATGAGATTGTGCAGGATGCAGCAAGCTTCCACGATGCTCCTCACAGTCTGTGGGTGATGCGCATGGTGGTGAGAAGTACCTGGAACCTGTTGACCAGGATGCCAAAAGCGTTCTCCACCACCGTCTTGCCCTGGACAGCCTGTAGTTGAAGAATCCTTCTTCACGGGTGAAAGCGTCTGGAAGTGTAGGGCTTCATGAGGTAGGTTCTGAGGAGAAGCGTCATCCCACGATGAAAAAAGTAGGGCACATATTGTGTGTCATTGGGTAGAGGGTCTGGATCTGGAAAACCCATGATGAGGTTGCGTTCCAGCCCATCCTGAGGTCACTGGTGTTGTATACCTGGCTATCTGAAGCTGACCCATTGCTGAAGCATCGATGTACATGAACTTGTAGTCAGCATCAACCATGGAAAAGAGGATGATCCTGAGAAGCCCTTGTAGTTGTAATAAGAGGATCCTGAGTTGGCTGGAAGCTTTGCAGGCCACGTGCTTCCCATCTTGGCTCCAACGTGCTGTGGGGAAAAGTTCCACCTCTGATACCACTCTTCTGCAACTTTCCTCCAGCCTTCTTCAGTGGTGGGGCACTGGAGGAGCTCCTCCACGGTATTCTTCGATTATGGCCTGCACCACTTCTCTGACCACTTTGCTGATGCTTGTTGTGTGGGCACCCTCCATGCATACTGCCTGTTTCTGTATGTGGTTCCAGAGGCCAGGTGGCGCAGAGTCAGTGCCACCTTTCAGTTCAGGGTCCAGGTTGGGATGGAAGTTGGTGCTCGGCTTGGTCAACCTGGGTCTTAGACGCTCAACAATTTCGTCAAACATGGCTGGTGGCATCCATCATGAAATGCTGGAATGCACGAGGGTCTTCATACCCCAGCTCCACCATCAGCTTGTCATACAGTCACAAACTCCACTCTTCTCCTGATCCATTGTCGGACCCACACAGCTCTTGTAAACGTCTCCTTCTTCTCCTTGCGTAGAAAGGTGAAACAGTCTGAAGAGGGCTTGGTTCTGGTGTTGAATGATCACAGCTACCATAAGACTGTGTGATGAATCATGGTGGAGATCAATGGATGATGTGGAAGAGCAAGACCAAGGGTGAAAGGCCTGTACACCATGGCTGCTGGACTGATAGTGAGATCCAGGTGATTTCTTCCCCATTTATAGGAAACATCGGTTTTCCACTAGGTGTCCTTCCATATACTCTCTAGGCATACTCCAGACATCCTAAATATCTGAGAATACTCCATATACAAACGTTTTGTCCGTTTTAATGGCTTTATATACGAGATGCATCGCTTACATCCTTTCTATTTCCGTTGCTACTAACACTGTGTAGACGTTCCGTGTACCTTTATTTTCCTCCCTCTTTCCATTTTCAGCTGCAGCGGATGTGAGTTTGCAAGGATGTCCAGAGGATGTCGAGATGATACAGCGGACGTTTAACGGATGACAACAGACGTAGAACGTTTGTTGCCCGTATGTGTCGCGGATGTACATCCTACATGGGGGAAAGTTCATCCGCTCAAAACTTTTGTGCAGCTCACAAACTTCTTGTGGGGATGAAATCTCAGTGGACGGATGCTCGATGGATAGAGCGTATGAAACACGAATGCAATGAGTACACAACAGATGCATCGCGTTTTCCAAAGGATGGCAAGCTTTTTTGTCCGTTTTACATCCTCTTTGCATCCATTGGTGTAGTGGGACATGGGCTTTTGTTCAGTACTAACAGTATGCAAAATCGAAAGTCCAGTCTTTATTAATGATCTAATGATAATTATAGTTCATTTACTAATATCTCTTCATATCCTTTAGTTCAACTTGGTGCCATCCAAGTATTGGTACAGTTCCTCATAGGCATTGCTCAAACAGAGTGGAGACTCTCAATTGTAATCCTCACAGCTTCTAGCATTTGGAAGGCATAGAGAGGACACTAGATTGAGGAAGATGGTATCTAAATGTAGGGTTATTGCTTTGATGGATAAAGGCTGGCAGTTTTTATTTTGTGAATATATAGATTTGCTACATATTGTAGAAACTTAACCAAGGCCTGTGAAAAGGATGTCAAAGCATGTCAAGAACATTTGTCATTATTGAATGTCAAGTATTATGATTAAATGGGATTTAAATTAGATGGGCAAAATAGCATATGTTCTTTTTGTGGCAGAAATTCAAATCCTGCAGAACCCATTTTCTTTTTGTGTCTGCACAAGACAGAAAATTAGCTTTTTTTTCATTAAATATATAAATATCCTGTCCCAGAATAATATTCCATAAACAACACTAAACAGCTTGTGTTATGAAGCCTACATGTAGTGGGATGGGTCAACAAATATATCTTCTATTCTCTGCCTTACTATTTTACATATTGCATTAAGAAACCATCTGTTGTCCATATTCTTGGACAGAATTTCATTTGCATCTTTTCCTCAGAAATTAAAATACATGGTATTTTAACACGCGTTGGAATACAAATTTGGAGAAAGCTAAATTAACTGTAGCAATTAAGGGAAGATTTTTATACATTTATGTTCTGCATAGAGCCTATAAGTTTTAAGATGATATATAAATAAAATTTTAGAGGTTTAGGCATTTAGGATTCTGATTATTATTGAAGATAGGTGCTAATATTTTAAAAGAACTAACATTATTCTTGTTTTATCGAATGCTTATATTTTTACATTGTTAGTTTTGTGTTTCTCAACAGCATGATAGAGGTGGCCAAATAATTCTAGCATGGGAGCTCATTACAAGATAGATGAATGGACTAAGTTATTATACAAATGTTCAAATTAATATATACTATGTACTAATATGTTCCAGTGATTGCTAAACATTAGATTCTATGAGATAATAATATTGAGAGAGTTCATTATGAGTAACATGATATAGCTTAAGCCCATGTCACACTGCACCAATGGATGGAAAGAGGATGTAAAACGGAGAAAAACGCTTGCCATCCATTGGTT